>DWEE01002489.1:0-11536 GCA_018245755.1 Parelbella macleannani
ACTCACAATATTTCTATTGAATAATAGAATATATTGGAAAATAGTCATATTCCACGCAATATTCCATAGTAGTGTTTCGAGAGTCATTCAATGGATTACTTGTGTCGGTAAATACCAGTGCTTATGTCACGAGTTAATCATTTAGAACCGCACCCAGTCACAAAACCTACTGCCTGGGTTCAGATCTCTTGGTCAGTTGTTTTGTTACACCTCTATCCTTACACCGCTTCCTTTTAACGCTGGTGGGACAATAGTTATACTTTTAATACAAGTATTTCAGTGAGAAACGTAAACAATAAAAGAATTTGAGGTTTAGTTTAAATATATGCATATTGGTTGTTAATATATTTTTATTCTTATATAACACGTTAAACGAAAACATACAAAGGCATATTTCATGTTTAATGGTATTTTGTCTTAGTCAATCCTGGCCGATGACAAGAATGTGTGATAGGTATGTTTCACATTAAAGATCCAATATAATATACGACAGACACAATATACATAATACATATCCTTCAATATCTCTTTAAAATTATATTGCAGGGCTAATTACATACAGCTTGTTATATAGTAAAGTGAATGTAGTAACCTTGCTTGTTCCCGACTTTCATTAAGATATTTCAGCAATTAAAACGTTGCGAGGGCAATATTCACTATGGCAAATAGAAATATTTTAAAATTGGAATGGAATCTTTATTTAATGACAAAAAAAATTTCAATTGAGTACCATTATCAGTTTCCTTCATTGTATACTTGCTTATTATATTACCGCGGTGAATCAGATGCTTTGACTCATAGACAACCGCAACTGTTTGGCCGAGTTTACGTACCCGTGTGTATACCGCACCGAGATGTAGGCTTAAATGTGAAACTTTGTCTACCGTCTAATCTGTATAGAACTGAATTACTGAACATGGTATTGTAAACACCGGTTAATTGTATGATTTCGCATTAACACAATGACCCTTTCCCCGAGTCAGAAAGTAAATTGAGGGGAGACGAAATCAGTTGCCTAGTGAACTTTAGAGAACGCCCTTGCACTCGACGTGCACAATAGAATTTGCAACGGTCTTAAACATCTGCCCGATGTGAACGGCGCGCCAGAGATCGTACGTAATAATAAAAATATCGTCACGGTCTAAGCGACATTTTTCTTAACGCCTCATTGTTCACTGAAGGTCACAATTTCTATTGTAATGTGTACCTACGTATATGTTCCCATGGGCGCCACAATAAGTAAACAAAATACTAATATTTTAACCTTAAACAACGAGACGGCGGTCATGCATCGCCCGCCACGCACGTCCTAATACTCGGCTACCATCGGCTAAGACATTACGTCACTTAAACCTCGATCATTATACTCGACACCTTTGACGGGTTTCCCACGAGTAATTTACTAATGTCAATTTTTTTCCTTTGCAGGATGTCGAATTTTCAACGAACGCGCAGCAAGGTTTGGTGGGGTGACGCGCCGCCGAATATTGGCAGCCCGGTAGCACGACCAGTCGAGTGGAACCAAAACAATCGTAGAGACGATCAAGAATGGGAGCCTCAATTACCCCATTGGATCGCTAATCAGCCTGACGAGCAGCTAAACAATAGAGCAGACAATATTGCACGGCCAAATAATGAACAGATAAATCAGTGGCCCTTAAGACATGGTAGTCCCGGCAGTCACAAAAGCCAGGACTCGGGGTTTTCCGATTCAGACAGTTCTCCACCTGCCTCCCATCACTACCGATCTCCAGAGAATATTGATCAAAAAGACAAATCTTCTAGTAGCGGCGATTCAAATAATAATGATAATACTACTGTAAAGCAAGCCATTGGCCTGCACAGTTCGCTCATCAACAATGATGTAGTTGATAGTCCCAAAGTTTCAGAAAACGTTGGTACAGTTCCAACTCCCAAACCTCGATTACGAAGCAGCAGTGTCATACAAACACCATACGATTTACAAAAATATTGTGAAATTCATCACGATGAAGAACATCTCGAATTATTAAAGGATAAAGATAGTGAAACTCCGAGTAAAGTAGAGATAAAGTATCCATCGCCGAAAAACGTTAACGATTCACACAACAAAGAAAGCGAAGAAAAATCTCTCGAAAAAAGTTTAAATCAAACTCCCATAAAACCGCGAAGTAAAATAGATGTAAAAGTTGCTACTTCGAATAATGTAAATAATAAGGAAAATAATCCAAACAAATGTGCAATACAAAAAGACACCAAAGATGTACCAGTTAAAAATATTAATGTCCTAAGTCCGTCTAAGAAGTACCCAATCAAAAAAGCCTTCATTTCTAGTTCTGATAGTGATAGCACTAAAATTAGTAAAGTTGCAAAAGTTAAGGATTTAGAAACAAGTAAAAATAAATCAAATGAAAATTTGGAATACATAAAGTTATCTCATAATAATGAAATCGCGGTTGTCAATCAACCTAGAGTTCGGACTCCCATATCAAATGTCTCATACGTGCCAACTGAGAGAATCAGTTCCGTTCGGCCCGAGTATAAACGTAGTATGTCCAATGAAGATAACTTACCTATTACTACCACCCCAAAGTTTCAAAGAAATAGGTTAAATCAGTCGTTAAATTTTGAAGCGCAGCGATTAGATCAGCAAATATTGGATATTCAAGAAGGTTACCGCTCTCTAGGGCATATCGACGAAAATGACATACCAAACGAAGAAACTCAACATGATTCAGAACAAATTCATAAGCCAACTAAAGCTATATTAGGTAAAAACATCATGGACAGTCTACATTTAAAACCTACTAAAAAAGTTGGACCAAAATCAAAGCAAAGGATGGCAACGAAATCTGAGAAAACTAGGGATATTTTTAAATTGTTAACCTCGAAAAAAGAAAAACTTGGTGTTGTAGAGAAGCACGCAGGTGGTGTACTAAGCGGCAGCCGAGTTCCTTCCTTAGGTCTTCCTAGATATACTGAACAGAATTCGTGGGTCATCGTAGGATACCCGGAACAAGAAGTTTTAATACCACACTACAACGAAAGACTTATAGGGACAGAAAGCGACATAAATTTGAAGGCAAAAGACAACACCGAAGAAGAGATTAATTACTTCAAAACACGCAGAGTGACTCCGCCTCTGCAATTTCAAGATAAACATAAGACTCCATATAACACAGATTCTAAGAGTAATAAAGATTTGACTAATGACTCAAAAAGAGAAAAATTAAAAGATGACGACATAAATTTTGCCGATATTCAATTGAATTTAGCATGTACCTCGACACCAAAAATGCTCGCACCGCACGAGTTTATGAACGCCAATAGAAACCAAAGCAAAAATAATAAAAGTACTCGTCGAGTAAATCTTTTAGAGAACTTTAATAGCGGGTATGTATATCATTGATATATTTAGTTTTCATTGTTAAACTACAATTACACATACAGACAGACAGTGTTGCCTTGTAATTATACTAACAATGTTGTCATTTCCAGGTTAGTTTTAAATAATCAGAACGAGATATTATATAGAGAACGTAGTATAGACCAGACAACTTTAGAGCGACTGTGTGAAAGGAAGCCAGAGCCAGTCCAGCAATGGTTATGTGATCTGGCCAACTCTTGCGAGAATGAATGCATGACAACGCTGCAAAGCAAGCCGCTGGGTGCAGAGATGAAAGCAATGGTGTCAGCCAGTTCTGCTACGATTACTGGCAACATCAAGAAAGTTCAAACTCACGGTCAAATCATCGTACACCAATACAGTGACGTCTTAAGGTAAGCGATGCTCAAGTTATTTGTTTGGTTTCGTAAGCCAAATTGTTTTGCATTAGTATTCAGCTGGAAAAATATGAAAGATTACATTGTAAACATTAATAGTACCTTTAAATAAATATATCAATTTTAAATATTAATAGTAACATCTTCGAAAAGATAGTTTTATTGTAAATAACTGATATATTGTAAATTTATGAAATTTTTAATTTTCCAGACAATTAGAATTAAATGAAACGAACGAAGAACAAATATGTTTGTTGATCGCAAACATCAATGAATTTGTCCTAGCTCACAGCATTACGTTGAACACAAAGCCTCCAGGAGAGACCCCGGAGAGATGGGACAAAATCAAGAAATCCCTGCAGTTGTATCTCCAGAAGTTGATAGACATTGGCGAAGATGTGAAAGTGGAGTTGAACGAAAGGCAACCGGAGTGGACTATGATCCACAAACATTTAGATACTTTGATAGAGATATTCTTGGAAACCACGAAAGCCGTTTTAATTCAGCAGATGAAGGTAGGCGAAATTATATTTCTTAGAAAATCAACCGTGTGAGAAACAAACGTATCTTGAAACTAATCCATTATTCGTTCCAAATTCCACAAATAATACGTGAAACTTACGGAAATCCCATAGACATGACTGGCCTCTTTTGGGATAAACATGAGGAAAAAGGCTCTTAAGAAGATTCTTAAACGCACGAAATTAAACAGTCTGTCGCCATTCGCATCCATGAATATTTATTATAATAGACATCGCTTAATCAAATCACCATTTTTTTCGCTTGATCACTCACAACAATCATTTGCCGGTTTTTTAAAATAGATATTTAACAGAGCGATTGATCCTAAATGGGCTAACGACCGGTTCGCTTAAGCACGTCTTCTGTTACGTTATTGCACAAGTTTTTATAAACGTAGCTCAGCACTGTTTATCGATAATGATGATGAGTGATTCTTGCATTATTATTTTGTAAAATGGCGATTTAAACTGTATTTACGTGTAATTTGAATTGTCTTCACTTGCAGGTCGTCACACTTTATAATATAAATTAAATACATTGTTTAATATATTTCGAAATCAAAAAACAATAAACCTATTAAAATGTCCGTTGAAGTAAAGCATTTGAAAGCTTGTAACCAAATGAACAATTTGTCTTAAATTGTCTCTCTTTCCAGACGCTTGTGTCGATAATCGAGGAACCACCGACGGACATGATTCTGAAGAGCACTCTCACCTCCATCGGCCACCTGGCGATGCTCAGCGAAAACACAGAGAGCTCTCTTCACGAAAAATGCACGAAAATTATCAAAAGTATTACTGAGTTGCCGTTCGTAGACTGTGGCGTCCCTCGAGCATTGTTGACGGCAATAATAGAGAGCAATAAGAGTTCGATAAAGGCACTGTCGCTCAGAGCGCTGGCAACTGTCTGCGTCACTGGCGATGCGGTGAAACAGTTTGAAGAGGTGAGTTCTTATTACGACTTAATCTCTGACCTTTCTTGCTGTCTCGATCTCTGTTCCTTAGCGCTCACGTCTGAATAAGTTAGGATTAAGCGTACCACCAGAAAATAAACCATATATGTTGCAGGAAGATATTATAGATATAATGCTAAATTTTACATTAATTACCGTTAAGTTTTAAAGAGCTTTAAATAAGATCAATATAATGCTATATTTTTCACCATTAAATCGTATTAGAAGATAAATATTCGCTCATAAACTTATCTCAGTGTGTAAGCATAGTAAGTCAAGATAAGATTCCTGGTAACATTCCCGGGGTTCCTGTGTATGAAGTATGAACAATTTTTCCTTTCTATTCATAAACGCACAATATAAGCGTTTAAATGTTGCGTCTTGTTTCTCTGGACTATACTCGGAGTCTTTTAATAAAAGACAGAATATGAATATATGATGAAATGAATTTATTAAAAATATAGTCAGTGTTCTGCTGAATTTATTTCTATTAATAAATTTTCTAATTTTCCAATTTTAAAATTCCGATCGATATCTTGTTTATTTGATATATTTGGTTATATATAATAAATTATACAATTTTCTAATGTTTGTTTTTAATTTTAGGGCGGTGGCATCGAAATCCTATCGGACATCCTGTCCGACAGATCGAACCCAGAGCCCCAGATGAGAGAAGCAATAACTGTGCTCACTCAAATCACAGCGCCTTGGCTCCGTGGCCATTACGACCTGACCCAACTTCATCAGTACTTGAACTCTATCGTAGAAAATATTACCGGTGAGCATAAAACAAAATAACTAGACAGTCATAATTCTTGATATGGAGTTACTGAGCACATTGTTATAACGAAAACGTATTAATTTTTGTTTTTACTTTTTACGTAATTAACTTTCAATCAGCGAATGACCACAAATATTTGATTTTAAACAACATGCTGTTTCTAAAGACATGGTGGTTGAATATTATACAATATTGTGGTTATGCTGTATTATTAAAAGAAATATCATCTGTTCATGATATTTTTACAACAATTAGAATACATACAATAAAATTAATCTCAGCACATTGGTTTATACACTGGCGCCAATAAAGCTTCGCGGTTGTTCCGCCATCTGTTGGGTAGTAGGTGAAAACTTCACCAATTTAAACGCGACATCTAGCGCTGAGCAGATCATAAATCTTTTATTCTCTCATAATAAAATATGAACCTTTAGAATCGGTCGCTTTTGTTACAATGCTATTAAAATTATTAATCCCATTCGTTACCCGTACTTTTTGTGTACTTATAACATACATCAAATTCTCAATTATAAGTATTGAAAGTTTTTTGACCATTCTTATTTTTGGTATATGCATCCCTTATACTTTATATATACATATATATATGTCACAAAACACCTTTCCTTTTCCTAAATGACGTTCAAATTTTAGGTATACTATGCCGAACGGAATGCTGTCAACTCCTGCTGCTTTGCACTGCATGCCTTGTAAACCTAGTAAGGGAGTTGGAGTTAGAAAAAAAGGAAGATGCTAGAGGCCCCAAATCAGACATCGTACAAGTGCTCGAGAGTAATCGCACTGTTGAACGAATGCTAGAAGCCGTTAAACGACGTGGCCCAAACATTTCGGTTTTCTTACAGGTAATAATATTTAGAGTAATAATATTTAGATAGTATAATGATGGAGCTACCAATACGACGTGTAAAAATTTCTGATAGCTAATGAGAACATAATGAAATAAAACTGTTAGGTTTCATAATTCAAACAAAATAACACATTATCATCTAGCAGCGCTTATGACCTAACTTCGTGACAATAAGCGCTAACTAGGCAATACCACAATATGACAGGAACAAACGGCGTCGCTCCTGGCATCTTTGTCGCGCGTGCCGCGCTGCGTGCTCCCTCTGTCGCGGCTGCCCGCCGCCACGGTGGCGCTAGTGTGCTTCGCGCGCGCCGCGCCCGCGCACGCGCCGCGCGCCGCAGAGCTGCGGGCGCAGGCACGCCTGCACTGCCACGCCGCTGATGCCATCTCGAGGTCACTTTAGGAACCTCCGATTTGTTATTTCGCTTTTTAGATTCAATTACAATACGCAGATTTAATTTAATTAGAAACACTTTTTAGATCTGTTTTAATTAATAATTAATTGAGCATTTATGATGATGATATCATAAAATGTAATTTATAATCTTGGTAAGATGAAACAAATTAAAACAGACATAATATTCATTGCACAACTTCATTAAAAGAATTCGTTAAACTAATTAATGACTGTTATCACTGTGTTATTTTATAATCATTATATTAACTTTATATTACTCTTTTTTCCAACAGGTTGTCAGTAATCCCAGATGTCGCTCTTCAGATTATCCAACTTGAGGGCATTCCTCATCTTACCAGACTGGTTAGGATGCAGAGAACTAGGCCCCACCTTGAAGAAAATCCTGACCAAACATTGATCCACTGTCTCAAGGCCTTAAGAACTATATACAAGAATTATCCTGAGGCTTTTGCAGACCACCAACGAGATGTTAAAGAAATGATCAAACCCCACCTCATGGAGTCTCTCATGCTATTCTCTGCTAAACAAGAGAGTTATGTTTGAGTGTCTATTCCACCGTTTTACTGCACATCCAAAGATATTATTCTTAAACACATTTTTAATTAAGTTGACTTGAACTTTTGACGATTTGAATATTACTCCTATACAATTAAATGAATTTTGTAGGTGGTGTTGTATTTGCCAATTTATAAAATTTAATTGGAAAGTGTCTATATAGGTTTTGAGTATGAAATTAATTTAAAGTGACAATAAGACTAGACATATATAAAAGATACATTAATTAAGTACTCACTTACTTATCCCCTTTGATGAAGTTGTATTAGGAAAATGTGAAAACGACAAATGAAATTCTACTGAATTTCATGCCATTACTTGTATGAGTTTATCATACATTAAATTATTATTGGATTGGATAATTTTCAAGATATGTTTATCCAAGACCCACACGTTTTTACATGAATTCTACGGAATTTTAATGTAGATATACTTTGTAATTTTAAGTAATTGTAAGCCCTGAGTATATTTAATCGATTTTATAAATATGTTAGTGGTTTATTTGTAATCAGTGGCCATATTTAATATATTTTGCTAGTCTACAATTCTGATAAACAGTGTTTTAATTTTGCATTATCTATACTGACAACATAGTTTTCAACTCTTGAGTGTTATTGAGTTCTGTATGACGTTTGAGATCACCTTTTACTTTTTCCTTGTATTTTAATAATTTTATGAACTACTTAAATTTATATTCATCACACAACAGTGCTTTATAAACTATTAATGTGTCTTATTGGTACCACCTCTACTTAACTTTATTTTATTAGTGTTCTAAGAGTATATTTAAAATAAGGACTGTATAGAAATACAAGGTGTGATGGGTCAGAAAATTGTTATCTGTTTATAAAATAAAGCATACAAGTATATAAAATTATTTTTATTTACAATATTAACTCCGCAGTTACATTGCAGCTTGGTTTAATAAACAATGGTTTTTATTATACATTTCTCTATAATTAATATTATTAATTAGCACACTTTTATTGTAATACATTTAATGTAACTTATCACGATGAAAATATTCAAGTCAGAAACATTCAAACACATCAAAAAGTAATAAAATTCAGTAAACTTTTTCATTAACAAGTCTCTAATTCTCTTTAGTTTACAGAAAAATTCAGCTAAAATGATATCCTTAACTAATTTCTTATTTGAGTTTGTATAAAAGCTAATTATAAAACAAAAAATATATACTCTAACTTGAAACATACAGAAGTACCATTACACCACCCATCATGATGGAGAAGACCAAATGTGATTGAGCCTATGACCAGGTTACTACTTTGATATAACAACAATTTTAGGATTGCCTAACATTTTTTGAGTGTATTATGTCCACTGTTGTCTCATGGCACGGTCGGAGATCAAAATCGTAAGCACCCAAACAAAACTTCCTTTCGGGAGCCTTGTAGATATCAAGCCCTCTACCAATTTTTATTATCCATCCAGTACTTAATCTGGAAATTAAAATACACATGTTTATTCACTTTTAGTGGTTTTTAGCTAACAACTTGTTTGGTCATAATCATTAACCTGTTTACCCACATCGTTGGTAATTTTAAAACTGTAAAAATAAACTTAATTACTTATTTAGTGGGACAGATATGAAACACAAGGGCAAGCAGTAAGATTGTAGAAAAAACTCTACAGTTCAATTTTAAGGTGTTTTATATAAGTTGGCAAGTTAGTAAAACATAAACTTACACTTATATAAATGCAATTTATAAGCAAGCTTGCTTGGAACTTGTCAACTGACATATTTTATTGCTTTTATAAAATGACTAGTCAAAGCATATTTTGTCTGTGAAAACCAACAAATAATTATTTCCAGGGGTAAAATTCAATGTGATTTTTTTATTAAATAGTTCATCAGCTTCCGCACATTTTTCCCCTCATAATCCTCTTTATATGTCTTTTCAAATCATTATATTCCTTTCCCAATGAAATGTACATTATTACTTCTTTCCTTTGTCTTTTAAATTAAAGAAATAAATGATTTAATCATATCGAGATTAAATACTTACGTGATTTGTCTATCGTGCAATGTCTCGGAGTGTTTAACAATGAATTGTATATTGTACTTAGTGAGATCGGTCATCAGATGGGAAAGCAATTCATTTTGGTCTCTTTCAGTCTTCCTATCTTTTGATGTCACAAGTTCTATGTACCTGACATTTGTGCACGACTTGACAATCAGTTCACACAGCCTTAGAAAGTTATAACACTGAAAATTGATATTTTTACATAACATCACACCTGTAATCCCCAAAGAGGTAGATAAAGGAAAGTTGTACACTCCAACTTGACACTTTTATATTTAAAATATGTACATCATTGCATTTTTGTTTCTATTTGGTTTGGGTTTTATGATAAACCTAACTCTTCAACCCATAAACTTACCTGATGATGGTTTCTTATGTATGGGTCTTCAACAATTATATACTGTACATCATCATCAAGAAACCTTCCAAATAGTGACTTGTAGCTATGTCCGGTGGAATTATTTTCTATGTTCACTTGTTCATGGAATTTTCCTTCCTCTTTTTGTTTTAGCACAAGTCTCTTGATAGATTCAGCTCTATTCATATACTCTTCTACTTTATTCCTCAAGTAGCTTTTGATTTTTTCATCCTGTTCATCTGTATAATAGCAACATAGTGAAAAATGAGACAACATATAATGATGAGGCGTTACTTCGAAATAAGGTTTTAACATTATATTATTTATAAAGGGAATGATGAATGTAGAGGAACCATGGCTAATCTGTAAGGAAAAAGAAATTTGGCAATCGGTGCTCTCTGTTTATCCCTTGGGGCCCTAGCAGAATGCCAATAATAGTAATAATATTTCCGTCAAATAAAAATACATTAATTTTATGAACAGCATTAGAAAGGCTAAATAGTTGAAATAAATCATGTCGAGTATTGCGGACTTTTCAATTTCTAATAATTTATTACAACTCGTCATTGTCATATTCGATTTATTAAAAATCATTTATCTATCATCAGACAAACCTCTAATTTTATCCATAAGTATCTGAAGTCCTTCTTGGTAACAAACAAGTGCTTCTGTATATCGTTTTTTTGTATCCAACTCTACTCCGCGTTTCAATATATTAATTGCTGCACTTTCGATATTCATTTTATTTATGATTTTTAAACTGCAGTTAAATTCTTAAAATATTAATATTTATAATACGATTTAAACATCTAAACACAACACAAATTCATAGTGACAACTTTAAACATTAGAAAGAAGAAATAATCACACGATTCATTTTACGAAACAATACATATAAACATAAGTAATTAGTGCGTTATCTATTAGAGTATTACTATGTAATAAGTAATTCTACACTCAAATGTTGGAAAAAATGGCCTGTTATTAAATTTATCTTATGGCTATGATAGATAAGCTGCAACAGCGCAATTAAACACTTCATTCAGGCTAAAAAACAATACCGTACAGCGTATAATTTAAGCCGTATAAACTATAGCATAAATAAATATGAGAAAACTTATCTATGGTTGGTAGTTTCCAGATTAGTGTTGCCAAACTATCGATAGTTCTGCGATCGATATTTTTAATCTAAAAAAGCCTATGCCATCGATAGTACTATCGATAGTATCGATACTATCGATAGTACTATCGATGGCATAGACTCGATCCTATCGATAC
>DWEE01002490.1:0-11535 GCA_018245755.1 Parelbella macleannani
AACTAAAAGGAGGTTTCCGGGGTTGCGAACGGCTAGAGTGGAAGCTCGAACCGTTTAGGTAGCGATCCTGGGGAGGACGACGGTATGTGTGGCCGCATATTGTCGTAGATATCGGAGGGCATCGAAAGAGAAACTATACCTCTCTCGAGTGTTAGGCCCGTTGGAGCGTTGTGCTAGAAGGAAACCGGTGCGTTCCATTGGAGATCCCGAAGCCCTTCTATTAGAGCCGAGGAAGGCCACCGAGGGAGTTTTAGTACGGTAAAAGTCCAATATAACCCGGTCTCACTCCCATGGTACCGGGTACCATTTGAAGGTTTCCCCCCTTAAACAAAAAAGAGGTTATGTTATGTTAAGTTAGGTTAGGTTAGTATCACTTGCCTGGGTCTTGGTCAGTCATTTCCTAAGAGCGATCTTTCATTAGGTGAATACGTCAACTCGTTAAACGTTGAGTGAATTAACTATCGGCCTAGTAATTTATTTGGACTCCGACGTTTAATGAACGGCCTAAGCGTCCAATTGGCTGAATTTAACTAGATGACTGCAACATATACATTACAAGCTGCATTTTTAATTTTATAAAAATAAATTTGGACCTCGATTATAACATGGACATTCCTCCATTAGTCCTCTTTAGGATTAGATAAAACGATAAATTTATAATTCCAATCCAACGTACACAGTTTCGTTTAAACACCTTTCAGAGTCACGTAAAAAATGCGTAAAATATACTATAAATGTTAGCAGACACCAAGGTAAGGCGATTGATTTTATATTTAAAAATCAGACAGCGGCAACCCTAGCCGCTGAACTAGAAATAGAACAGAGACAGTTCGGCTTCCCCGTGTCAGGTTAACGGTCGGCGAAAGTTGGTTTTTTATTTGCACCATCTATTTTTACAAAGTGATGGCACTCAAGTTTTTGTCCTTCGTCTCAATCACGTAATATTTAAATTATTATATTCAAGAAGAGTATACAGTCTTAACTACCAAGATAAAATACTTATAAATATTTTTCCTTACACTATTTTATAATGTTTAAATCGCTTAAAACATGATATTTCAAAAATATACGACGTGTAAACTTTTATGTTCCATACAAAGTCTATTTAACAACTTCACTATTCGATAGCCATAAACCGATTTCGCATTAATAATTCGGACAGTCGCGCACTTAAGTTAAATCGTATATTAACTATTTCGGTGCAAAACTTAAGTTACTTTTACCACTTAACGGAAATTGTATTCCTAGTATTTAACTAGCATTCCATGTCAAGTCCGCATCAGGCTCCCTTATTAAACGGTTGGTTAAATCATCTTAATTTAAATTGTACCCAAATACCGCTGTACTTAGCCAAGTACATCTGTTCGTCGCGTTGCGTCAGAGTACTTCTTGGTATTTGTTACATACTGCAATGTGTCAATGTAATTAAAAATCAAACACACTTATATTGTATAACTAAAGCTGGATTACAAGAGGTAGCCCTACCATTACTGCTAGGTTAGATAACCCATTGAAGTTAAACATAAGAATCTCTTCATTTGCAAGCATTAGTATGCAACACAGTAGAAAGATAATAGTCCGGAGAATTCATTTCCCCGCGACGTTCGTTTCTAGAGCCTACAGATCACTATTACAAAGATATTCTCTTTTCTTCACTGTTTGTCACACGGCTTAAGAAAAAGCGGTGAACTATATGCGCTTGTATCTGTCTGCTTTTAAACATTCATTCCTTGACCTTTGGTCTCCCTGGTATTTCCTAAAGGGTACCAATCCAACCAATTGTGTCGCTTCTGGATCCAATGGTTTGCACAGTCTTTATCAAGTCATCGGGCTACCTGTGTAAGGGGCCTGCTAAGGTACTTTTACCCCCATATAATTAATTTTTTTATACAAATAATACATATTTTTATACAAGTAACAGACATTTTTAATATCTTACTAATAAATGGTGGAGCAAGTTCTTTAAAAGGAAAAGAAAACCCATTAGCGCCGTTGCTTAGTAACATTTCCAACCCCAACTGTTGATCCCGAGCAAGACCCTCTCTCATTAACTCCCTTCCTTCCCCTCATTGCATCCTGCTCTACGGTCGAACAGTAGAAAGAGATGCGATGACTCAGAACGCTTAACTGGACCATAATGAGCTTTGATTGCAATGAATTGCGTGTTTGTGTGAACGGACAACCGGACCGGCCCGGCCTGGGGGTATAATATCGGATTTTTATCATAAAATTTACCAATACACCAAAAAGTTTTTTTGTATCATATGATAAACTATCATTTGGCCGCGATCGCGCCTGATGGAAAGCACGGATGCGATTTAATTACTTAAGTTTTTACTCAAACAATACGTATAAATTCTAGTCCGTGGTTCAGCAGGAAGTTGTGGCCACTATCGCAATATCTAACCTCGGCTTAAAATTTGCATTAGCCAATTATTGGTTCAATGAGCTGAGTTGAATTATCTAAATTTAAATATGGTAACGATTTTGAGTACAAGTTGAAAGTTATTATTTTAAACATTTAATACTGATGCAAAAAATTTTTTTTAAGTGTTTAACCATTTCTTTATTATTGGTGTAGAAATAAAAACAGTAATAGCAATAAGAAACACAATGAAAAAAGAAAGAATTGATTCATTTCGAAAATATACCACTATCACAAATCCCCTGAGGTTGTAATGGCTGCAAGTCTTAATTTAACGATAATCACTTTCCTGCATACGTGTACACGAGAACGACTCCATTGAATACGAAAGGCCACTTGAGGACATTATTATTTTATTGCGAGGAAACAAAGAAACCAATAAAACCCCCGCCCCTGATAGATGCTTTGTTAAAATGACAGCTCTAGATAAACTGGTCGTCACCAGTAAGGTTGTCACTAACTGAATATTTTATTTTATAATTAATCAATTTAATAATATATATAAAAGGCGTCAACAAATAACGTAAACATGTAACATCACGTCTGTAATCCTCGAAGGGGTAGGTAGAGAAGTGCAGTACACTCCCACAATCCACCCATTAATCAACCAATTTGTCATTCCACTGTTGGAATATGGGTCTCCTCTCATATTGAGAGGGTTAGTGGCCATGGTCTGCCACGCTGGCCAAGTGTGGGTTGGCAGACTTCACACACCTACAAAATATTTTTTTTTCGCTCTACACAGCTGAAGCTCTAAGGTGTGCAGGTTTCCTCACGATGTTTTCCTTCGCCGTTAGCAAGTGATATTTAAAGTTAAAACGCATTTTTATGAAGAGGTGCGCGCCATGGATTTGAACAAAAACTAAGAACCAAGCTACTAAGTGTCCTGTAAAGCGGAGATCTCTAAAGGCCAGCCCTGCTAAAGACAGGCCTATTAAAACGGCCCGAACATTCAGAATAACTCCGCTCGTAAACAATCGCTCCTCAAAGCCGACAGTTTTATTCCAACACTTTATGGCATCACCCGCCGCTTATTAAAGGACCAATTTAACCCATTATACTGTTCATAAAAGCGTACATCATCCTGTTTTGTTTCTATCTCGCTCTAGTGCATCAAAAGCTCCGTTTTTTGTCTCGCGTCCCAACGAGAGGGAATACGATGAATATGGTTTACGAGATTCCAAAGTGAAGGGAGTTATATTTTCGAAATTGTTCAGGATTGACAGGGAAGAGTTGTCTCGGTGACTTGTCGATAAATAAAAAAAAACAATATTTATATCGATACTACCTACTATTTATCAAAGAACCATTTTATGTATAGTCATTTCTAGAGTTCTACGATTTTATGTATCCGTTAGAATAATGAGAACAAAGTACTTCTAAAAACCACTTTTAGAACAGTAAAATCTCAGATGTATTAGTTTACACAGAGTAGATATTGCTACAACCAAACCTTACATTATTTATAATAACGTAAGTACTATGCTTTATATAAATAATACATTACGTTAATGAGATTACATTAACTCAACTGGATGCTTTTAAGCCTCACACGCTAAATTTAATTAACTGTCAAGTAATTTATCATTTGCAAACGAAATTGAATTTAATGTAACCAACAAAAATAAATCACGCCATACACATTTAGAGGCGCGTCGAAAATTATTATTAGTTATAAAATGTTTAACGAATTCATTAACTATACGCTTTTAAGTTGGGCCTACATCTATATAACAGTGAATGTTTACATAGCAACGCGGAAGTATTATTTCATATACATATTTAGGCAGCGGCTAAAACTTCAGACGAGCTTGGATCACACGAAATCCGTTTGAAGCGAAACCATTAAGGTTTAGCAATTGTTAGAGTAAACATCGACTGACAAGTTCATACTCCACCCAACACTAGCGCCTAAATAAGTGCTCAACGAACTATTTAAATTGTACAGTCTCCGAACAATGAGGTAGGCGATTTAGAACCTTATGGCAGCGCGTTAGTGGAGTCCAAATGAACATTGAGCAGTAAGTGTAAGTTGGGCAGCATAAGTGGCCGATGAGTGGCCGAGGTGATTTTATTCGATTGTTTATTTGTGTGATTTCGCTCCCCCGCGCCGCGAGCAGGAAATTAAGAATTTGAGCGCAACGCTGGCGTGCCAGTTGAATCGCATCGGCCTCATGCATGTTACATTGTTTGAAACGCTTTGTTTAGTCTGCATTTGCAACTCTGCGGACAGCCATTACATTAGCAACTGGTGCTATCGATACGATGTCCATCGAAAGATACGATTTTTGTTACGGTAGAATAAAATGTACTTTATATTACATTCTTTCAATGCTCCCATAATAAGTTTTGGTATTTAACAAAATCGTAATATAATTAACGCTTCTCATGCTGAGAGGAGATATGTGTCCAACAGTGGAATGATAAAAGGGCTAATGATGATGTGTTAATGACAATGATGATACAAAATAAATACAGCTTTAAAAATTATGGACAAGCATTTAGCGACCGTAACAATATTTACCGATATTATTTCAGTGATATGCGCAGGCATGAAAAATACGAGCTTCACAATTGATGCAAACGGGACAAGATAGTGGGTGAGGGGGAGGGGCAGATTTGGTAACCGGCAACTTCATAAAGTCTCATAATATTACTTGCAAAATACTTAAAAATAATACACAACGCCGTGTAGGTACCAAGACGAACGTTGTTGTAAGTAGACCACCGCCTACAACATATATATGTACATATTTATATACTTATATTTACATATGTATTTACCTGTATACATCGTCGATTGTACATGTATGACAGATGTACAGATATTTATATTATTGACATGACTGCAGTGGACGAGAAGACCTAGGCTAAAAATATACTGTAGTGGTCAAAATATATGAGACCTAAGTTACATTCGTATGTATTACATTAGAATATAACAACTTAATCAATAATAAGGTATTGTGCATGCACGTGACCCACGCGCTTATTAGACGATACATCGGCGGGGCGAACCAATCGAAGTGGGTCAACATTAAAATAATTAGAGCAAGAATTTATCAAGTGCTACAAACCTTTAGAGTAACAAAGTGAACCAACAAAATATCAACTCGCAGCCAGATATCCTCGACACAGCTGGGACCCGCGCGCGACCAGGGCGTTACTACCACTCCCAGACTCCCACCATTTTTGGGCGCGATAGGGGAATCTCGGTTGGTCTCAACATCTTTCATGAGGCTAGTGACGTCAGAACACCAAAAACCCTCAAATTTAATCCGTAGAAACGTTGTAAATCAAAAACAGCAGCTAATCACAGTTTACATCAACAAAGATATAGTAATAAATCTGAGCCGGCGACGGCGACGCTCCCCGCTCCCCGCGGCCTGAGCACACCCGTCGCGTTGTTTATAAAGTATTAATCTGTATCTTCCTTCAATAATTAAGCCAACGAATAGGCAATTAAAAACGTCACCGTTATTTATTTATCGTCATAAAAAACCTTTATAAAACATTGTGGGCATTTAAGCGGCTCATTTTTTAATCTATAACACATCAAAAGTATTCAGATGATGTAGGGATGTGCACTCTCTTACTAGAATTTTGTCGATATCGATCAAAACATGTTACTTTTATCGCAGCGACCGTATATGCTACGAATAACAGAAACTTCTCATGTGACGATAAAGCATTGAACCTTATAATTTATTTCAAGATTGTGAAAATTTTACTTCTAATTTTCCGTGAATCACAAAATAGCTATTTCTCCCTGTTGTCCGTTAATCACACATATTTTTTAAATATTTGTAGGAAATAACATAAGTATAATTGGTTGTATACGCTACATCACTTCCGACAGGACAGCTACCGAATAAATGTACTTTTGGGAGTAACGAATTTCATGTTGCACAGCCATTAAAAAATTTAAAAAATCTACGGAAACAGTACAATATATATGTAAGTACGTACAAAAACAATACCGTTTGTTTTTAAGAACATAAAATATACCGCATAGACTGAAACATCACCAATGAAAAGCTCATGTTCCTGGTCCAAACGAAACCCACCGCATCTTAATTCTCTCTAAAACAACGCGGCTACAATAATGGGATATAAATCAAACGCAGTATTTATGTAGTCGCCGGATGGCTTCCTAAAATTAAACCGGGCCTTTTTTACCCGCCCGGGGCTGTTTCTGGCCCGTCCTAGCCCGGATGATAATTTAAATTAATTATGTTTGGTTAATAGAGCGGCTTCGGTCGCTTTCGGCCGGTGCATTTCGTCTCGCGCTAACTTTATTATTTAATTTAATAGGCATGAGATTACTGCGCTACGGTCCTTTGTAAAAGTATAGGGTAAAGTACTACTGTGCTTTTCATAAAGGTTAATTATAAACGCTTTGCTTTATTATTTCTACTAGCAGCAACTTTTGCTTCCTTGTTCATGCTTAGTTTTGCTTAGCTTTTAGCTTCGTAGGTTTTTTATCTTAAGTAACAAACGCGTTTATTTCGGAAGAGTGGCATGTTTAGTATGTATGTGATGTAGGTATTAAAAGAAAATCAATTAGTTATCAAAAAACGTTATAAATACTTTGTTTGAAGCAATTACGTCAAAGAATTAGTTATACGCTTCAGGCGTGTGTTAAATAACTAATTGAACATATTGAATTTTTCAGCAAAACTTAACTTGCGACGAGAATATGAGACGAGTTGCTACAAAACAAATATCGCATTACTTTTTTCTTAAATCACGCATAAAAAGTAATAAGACGCAACTCCACCGCGGGACGTTCGTGTCGGACGCTCTGATGCGGCGCGCCGTCTGATGTCAGTGGCCAGCGTCGGCCAGCAGATGAGCCGGGGAGAGCGACTACACGGCGATACAGTGCCACTGCCACGGTCGATATTTGAAACTTTATTTGTTAAATATGATGATATTAATATTACCTGAATACATAGTTAACAAGTATGTTGGATTATCTTACAGTAATTTTAGACACATAGAATAATCAAGCAGACATACATAAGTTACAAAAACAGGATAATTCCAGTGGTCATATTTTGTGACTACTGTCACCCTCAACTGTGGTGCCTATTGGAACTCATATCATGATTACTTGTACTGTTTATTATGAATTCTCAGTCATATTATTATTGCATCAGTTTAGCCTTACTTGATTAACTACGCGTATTAGTGGAATAATTTATTGTTCAGTATTGATTGTTTACTAAACGGACTTAAGCAATATATAGTTCCTGAAAACTTACTTTCATTTAAAATTCGATTTCAATTCAGGAACGTTTGCTTCATGAGGATAAACGTCAACGTTAATGTTACGATGTCATGAACACTTAGAAACAGCTGGGCAAGTGCAAAATAGTCTAGTGCAAATAGTTCGAAATTTAAATGTGGTATTTAAAATTATGACAGAATGTATTCGTTATTCAAAAGAAGACGTGAAAAGCTCCAAAAACTTTCGTGCCTTATTCGTCTCGCCTAGCGAAGCAACAGACTAAATACACATATAAAAACATTCACGAGTGTTCCAATATGGTATCGCGAACTTTCGCACAACAAGCATCTACCATTTCACTAAAGAATGTGATAACCCGCATACTTTTAAACTCAAACTTCTGTCTAAATCAACCTTATCGCAATGTGCCTAAGGTTGAAAATGGAAAATATTAAATCCCGAACCTATCATACAAAGTTTTTCTTCGCGAGCCAATTTTCTGTAACTTGCCAGCCCTGAAAGTTACGTATCTATTTTAATACTCGCAAACATCCCATTCCAATTTAAACTTTATCACGTCGATAAAAGGTTTATTATCACAATATCATTGTTACGGTAATGGGCATTATTAAATCGTTCAAAAGCGCGTATCTATTTGTACGGCGGATTATGAATGCGAATTAACTGTGAAGGGTTGTGATACAAGCTATTCTAGGCAATCACGCTTTAATGGTAAGGTACAAAATACTATGTACGTAATGTCGATATTATTGTTAAGTTTATAGAGCATTTGTTTCATTACAAACGAGGAGGGAGATATTCCAAGAACTTTAATGGAATAGCAATACGTACGAGAGCGTCTATCGACAAGAACAATGAAAATAGAACATCAAATATCAAAGTACATAAAGATTATTAGTATTCTTTGCAATAATGATTTAACCTACTTTATGATTTACTTACGCAAAAAATGCCCTTTTTATTCTTTTTAAGGCGAAAATGGAACGTCAAAATCATACATATATGATTTTTCCCGTGCTTTCTGTTACTGACATTCTGGTCACTACGACATAAACACAATTCCTAGTTTGAATTTAAACTTTTCGAGATTTGGTCACCGGTAAACGTAACTGATGAAACGTGGGAGTGTACTACTCTCCTCTGCCTACCCCTTCGGAGATTAAAAGCGAGATGTTACGGTCATCGGTATAACAGCAACGGAAGTATAACAATTGTTAGAGAAATAATGCCAAAAATAGACAATTTATTTTGGTTGTATATAAGAAATTATCGTCGCTTATCTTTTAACTGTATACAATGAGACACAAACTTAGCTGCACATTAACATACGTGTCTATGATAAGTTTCCCTTCCGGCGATGGGTACGGTTGTTGTAGAACGTAGGGTTGTAAGTGCTAAGTTAATTGGCAGTTAATTTTAATAGAATCATAAGAAACTGTGACATTCGACAACACACCATGTCACGTGACAATATGATAATGTGGAACCGTTCATATAAAGAGATCGATTGAATCGGTTAAATGTGAATGAATTGACGGAATACAGAAGGCAACTTGTGGCAACTGGCAGGTGTCTATTTGAAGCTGAATAATCTTCAGATTCTTTACAACATACATACGTATTAGTAAATTAGATACTGTTAAAAACATAAATTGTCCCTTACATGATCAAGAAATATGATTCTCGTAAAATAATAGCAATGGGGGTTGGTGGGGGCGGGCACGGCGCCGCGGGGGAGGATAGAAACACGCATTAGGTTACTCATGAGATGACATGTGGCGCGGAGTGCGCGGGCGGCGCGGGCGGCGTGCCGCGGAGGTGCGCGCGTCGGTGTCTCGTGGCTACCACTTTGAAACTTTAACATGCAGCTGTTATTATTGTACCAAGCCGGGATCGGCAAGCTTCACTGTCAATACCTCTTTTAATACCTGACGGGCTTATGAGATGAAAGCCTAAACGTTTGGATCCTGAAATATATATAAAACAACGTAGATAAATAAATAAATGAATTTCAGCATATCATTAGGTGGACTGAGACCGAAACCTTGATATGGTCTCTTTACATAATAGATTTTCATGCGTTTTTGAGATTAAATATTACTTGTTAAAACGGCATCATAATCCGCGTGAAGTAACCTGTATGCAGTTGAGTTTCCCATACCGTTCTTGAAGGAGTTTGCTAAACCATTATTCGCTCCCATGGTAGACCATAGCCCTAACTGTTCTCATTCTGAGAGGACATTAAACAACAGTGAAGTGATAAAAGGGATCATGATGATGATAGTAACTGTTTAAACGAGTTATTTAAAATGTGGTAGGCACCGACCCGCAAATATTTATACGCATAAAAATAATCCAGTATACCGAAAGGGCATTTTTCAAAATCAAGCTGCTGACATGATCTATATAATCTCATATCTGAGGAATTATCGTTCGTGGAAGCTTGCATGTGACGGTAAAGCTACGACGATCAAAGCGTCCCGATCGCTTTGTGAAACTGACGTTACAATATCATTATCATCAACGGTGTACATTCAACAGTTAACTCTTAAATAGTCCAATTTATTTGACTTAGAAAGCACTTAGAAAAAAACTGGGGATTTAATTACAAAATAATGAGGAATTGTAATGACCGCCTGCACACAATCCTCAACACTAAAGTATAATTGAAACAGCTTAAATGTTTTTTCCATCCAAGTCAAACTGTAATTTATTACAAAAGAAATAGCGCTAAAAATCCTTTAGCTGCACTAATGCATTAATTCAATTTAAGAGCGCAAATTGTATAAGGCATTAAGCGTAAATGTGATGTATGCGGTAATTATACTATTCAAAAAGAAATAAGAGATATAATGGTGTGATATACAGTCCACAGTATGGAAGAGTTTCGTCAATTAGTGTCGCCCGGTGGCATGACAAATAAAACGACTTCTATGTAAAGCCGAGTCTACACGTTTGCTTTGAAAGGTGACACCGTATTTACGATTTCTACTTCGAAACGAAAACAATACTGTGACAAGTGCGCATGTGTGTCGCCTGCTTTAGTTTTATGTCTTGATCTTATTAGCTCTCGGGCTATTTTAATAGCTGCCTGTCTAACGCACAACTGTCGTGTACAGCGGTGTCATTGCTTGTTCAAATAAATATGAACAGTAAACAGTTGCGATTACTTCTAAACATAGACTCTCCTTAGTTGAATTGTTCAATTATCTGCCTCATATTGAAACCATGAAACAGCAGCGGGAGCTGTTGGTTAAATCAGCATCTCAAAGCTCAGGCCAGATAAAATAACACAACGCCTGTTTTTCACAGAAAGGGATTAGCAAAGTGTAGTACTCAGTGCGAGTATTACTGTTTCACCGGGTTCATCTGGTATACGCAATGATAAATAATGTGTAACATATCGATATGATAATATAAATTGCAAGTGAAAAGATTGCAACGAAAATTGCAGTCTCAGAACAAGCTGTCAGTATGCGTGCGGCTTTAACTACAATCCAATTTCCGCGAAACATCGACAGGGGACATTCGGCGAATTTGTTCGCTCAAACAATGTCACTAGAAACAGAAAGTGATACGTTCAGGTACATAGATCAGGGCGGTGTGGGAAACGTTTAGGCATAACGGGTTGTAGGTAAAAACATTTTAAACAGTTTCGATGTTGTTCAACAGTCTTTCGAATCATTATGTTCCTCAGATAGTTCCTTCTCCACATTGTACAGCAACGTATCTGTAACGTAGCAATTTTTTTAAACATTCCTATAATACATTTAAAGCTATAAGTGCACATAAATAACAATAGTTTAGATTATTGTAGGAAATATGAGTTTGTATGTAATTAATAAAAAAATCCATA
>DWEE01002491.1:0-11533 GCA_018245755.1 Parelbella macleannani
GTTGCAATAGAGAATAAATAAATAAATATATATATAATGAGAGTAATAAATTTAGAAGAGACAGGTCAGGTTTGTTAAGATAGAGGTATTTTACTCTTTGTGCTCCCTGCCTATGTCATGAAGAGAAGTTTTCGTTAAAAATGTAGCTAATAATTTCCTTCTTTTATTAGGTATCCAGTGTGTTTCTTAAAAAATTGCAAAGTTTTAAAGATAACAAGATACATGTACAAATTACAAAAAACGAAAAGGGTATATTTCAAGATGGTACAGTGTACACAGGGTCTTCTGGGTGGGCTTTGTATTATTTAATAAATGCCTTGAACACTAAGGAATCATTTCATGATATATTTCAGGTGTGTAGTGTACATTGTCCTTTCTTAAAAGTATCACACCAGACTTGTTACCCCCAACTAGGTAGATGGTGGATTGCAGTATGCTCCCATTTTTCACCAGTTATATTTACATCACATTATGGAATAGCGGGTAAGACTATTGTCATACACTGGGCTTAAATTAAGTCTCCATTAGATGGAATTTCAAGTTAGAAAAATCCAAAGGTACCTGACCCAGTGATCTAACCCAGGACCTCTTGATGAACAGTCACACTTACAACCACTTCGCCTAACCAGATAGCCTGCCCTTTTTAAATGATAAGTTTAGGTTTCAAAATAAAATTTCTAATAGTTTTATTAAAATTTGTTGAATATTTAACTGTGCCTTTCCATTTAAGAATGCATTGCAGTACATAAATTTAGACAAATTAAAAGGTCGCAGAATAAGCTTCTTATGTGGAGACGCTGGCCCACTGGCTATAGCGACAGTCATTTCTTACAAACTTGGTGTTAAATCTGCTAATATATTACCAGACTACAAGACCTTAGCATTCAGGTACGTAATGTTTTCTATTGTACTTATACTAGTATAATACTAATAACTCAACTATTTAGTATCTCATTAGTTACCAATTTTAGCTCATTTTTTATTGTATGTTTTACTTGTGAATTCATATTAATTTAGGATTTTTGACTTGACTTATTGACCATGGCCAATACATATAGCTTTTATTGCAACCCTGTTCACTACTTTCTGCTGATTTTTTCTAAATATGTCAGTATAAATTAATAAACATTGAGATCAACTTTTTTATGGAATATGACATTGAATACTCATTAGAATTTTCACACTTGAATATTTGTTGAATACTCCATATATGAAGTTACTTTATAATATATATATATACATTTGCACATTAAAAATGACATTGTGAAATGAATTATTATTAGGTATTGGATAGCACATCAATCAAGAGAGGAATGTTAATTCACTATGTTGATGCTAGAAAAACATGAAGTAAATGGGGTCATTGCTGAGGCACTCTATTTCATAACTCACTTGTTTGACTTATATGATCCAAAAAATGATGCATGAAGCAACAATTTGGCTTCTTTAAATTAATAAACACATGTCTAAAGATATTCTGACCCTTGCTTTAAGTGATTTGTTTTCAATATATTTCTAAATAAAGAGAGTTAACACCTGCTGCTATCACCATCATCATCATCACTGTTCTGGTCTGCTGCCTCTCAAATAGCACACCTCTGAGCAAGATTTTCAGCTCTTCGTTTGTGACCACTGCCAGTCACTATACCTATCTCATTACTTCATAGGGCATATTCACTATGTTTGCCAAGGTATGGTCTCAACTCCAGAACCCTCACTGCTGTCTCCACATAATGTACTTGTCATAGTTTTACAGAACTAAGTACTAAATATACAGACATAACTATTCATTGTCAGCTTTGCTATGTTCATTCAAATATCTTGTTAGCCAATACAAAAAAAAGTTATATTTCTATGTTGTCCTTCTTTCAGTTTTATATTTGGTTCATGTATGCTTTTTATTGTGTTATTTACCATAATATTATTTATGAAAGTAAAATGAGAAATCAAATAGCTTCATTAGAAGGTGCATGATTTGTTTCATGTGTGGTGCAGATAGGGTAAAAAAGTCGAAATTATTTTCGAATCATGAGAATTTGTAGGTGTAGATTCTAGATCAGAGTGCTAAGAAAAAATTGTGAGTGATATTAAACACTTGACAGTATATAACTATTAGAAGTAGGAATATATTTTCTCTAAGGAAAGATAAAAAGGTCCTTTTTATTTCAGGTTAATGGAATTAATTTCAATATTAGAAGATTCACCTGATGAGTTATTGTATGGAAAGTCTGGATACCTATATTCACTACTTTTTGTGAATAAACATGTAAATGGAAAAGATCTCATTCCTGCAGCACACATAGAAAAGGTTGATCAACACATGATATTACAAAAACACATTGTGATGAATTCTTTGTAATTAAAACAATCATTATAATTATGAATTCATTATAAATAACGTAACGTAACATCACGCCTATAATCCCCGAAGGGATAGGCAGAGGAATGTAGTACAATCCCATGTTTCACCAGTTACATTTAGTCCCATGGAATAGGTGTTGAGCCTATTGATATACTCTGGGCACAAATCCAGACTCCTAGTCACTACTAGAAATTCTGAATTAGAAAAATCCAATAATACCCGACCCGGAATTTGAACCCGGGACCTCCCGATCGGCAGTCGTGTTTGTAACCACGCGACTGACAAGGAGGATTTGAATCCGGGACCTCAACTCACCAGCAAGGCAGTCATTATAAATATTTGTTTTTAAATATTATTCCAGGTGGTTTCTTCTATATTAAGGTCTGGAAAACTGTTTTCAAAGGAAATGAAGTCAAGAAGCCCTCTTTTATGGCAGTGGCATGATAAGATATATCTGGGTGCAGCTCATGGTATGGCTGGAATTCTTTACATGCTTCTACAGGTACCTTGTCCATAAAGTGAGATTCATTAAATGAATTTTTGTATAAAGTAATGTAGTTGCAAGATGATAGCACAGAATATGCTATTTATTCAAAATGTGTATTTCAGGCTCGTAATTATATCAATGGTCATGATATAAGAAATTTCATAAAACCAGCTTTAGACTGGCTATTGAATCAAAGATTTCCAAGTGGCAATTTTCCCTCTTCATTAAATAGCAGCTCTGGCGATAGACTGGTGCAATGGTGCCATGGGGCACCTGGATTTGTGTCTTTGTGCATATTGGCTAGTCAGGTAAGTTTTGTATTGTTACTAAATCTAATGTATTTTCTGACAAATTAATACAATACTTGATACCAGGTAGAACATAATTAAGGTATTTGTTGCTAATGCTCAGATCTATACTATTATTATATATGTATGTCTGTCCTTTTTTATCAACACATAGCTATGGATTGGATGATTTTTGTGTGGAGGTAGTTGGAAGGTACGGGGGGGGGACATAGGCTGCTTTTACATTTCATCCTAAGCCAATATGAGGCATAAATTAATTTTTAATGTACATGGTAGTAAAAAAACATTTAAAATGTATTTTGCTTAGGTCTTTGAAGAAGAGAAGTATTTGAAAATAGCTTTATCATGCGGAGAAGTAATTTGGCAGAGAGGACTATGTACCAAGGGCTACAGCATTTGTCATGGAGTGAGCGGAAATGCTTATGCCTTTTTAGAGCTTTATCAAGTCACAAAGGTATGTGTTGATTCGTGTGGTTTGGTGACAACTATGTATTCTTCTTTTAATTCGAAATATATAAACGATATTAAATGAATTAACCAAAGGTAATAGGCGGATTGTATGGATTTACAACCGGCCCAAATTCAGACAACAAGTTACTAATGGAAATCTCTAATCGGAAAAAGCTAGCAACACTTACGTGATCTGGGGACAGAAACTCGAAACCATTTGCTCTGCACTCGCGCTTGCAACAGCTAGACCAACGGGGCAGTCAAATGAAAAATATGTTAATGGAGCTTTTAGCCACCAGTTGCTATAAGTAATTTTATCGCTGAAGGTAACGCAGCGTGAAGATAGTTTCTTCCCCGGGATGCACAAAGCGTCAACATTTCTACCAACTGTTACGTGCAATACGAGTTATTGGCAGAAGGTGTATGAATCAATTTGCAAATGAGGCAACAATCCTATTGCTTGGCTATACAAGTTACGGCTGAACATACTCTAGGTGGACAGAGCGCTTGTTTTTTCTCCTTTGTTCTTGATACTTGTTCTGTGGTTTTTATGACTTGGTCTGAGGTTTTTATAATTAGTATGTGGTTTTAGTAACTTGCTATCTATTTTTTTATGCAGAAACCAATGCACTTGTATCGAGCGTCCTGCTTTATGGAGTGGTGCGCGCTGGAGCGCCCCGGGACGGAACTGTACCGGCCCGACCGACCAACGTCGTTGTTCGAAGGGATGCTAGGACGTATATACTTAGCTGATGAAATTACCAGGCCTCTTAAGGCCAAGTTCCCAGGTTATTCTTTATAAAAAAAAATGTAACTTAAACATTTACTAAAAAAGTTGATGTTTGTTCTATAAAATATTGAAATTGAATAATCACCTTTTACCAAAACGGTAAGCAGTTTTCATTACAATCACATAACAAAAAAAAGTAAGATTTCTGTTTTAATCGTTTATATATTACATAGATAGTATACATAAGCTAGATATATAAAAGTGTTACATGCAAGTTTACAAGATAGCTACATATTTGAAAAAATTAAAACATTATCTGAAAGAAACTATAGTATCTGGAATACTTTTTATTACAATATGTAATATAATCATTGATTTCTTAAAAATGTTACCTGAATTTGTGTTAAAAATTGTCGTATCCCCACACATCTAGATATGGACAAGTGTAATACAATAAAATAACGCTTATCTGCGCGCGTCCTCCAGCGACACAATCGAGCGTTCAATGACTAATTAAGTACCTTAAATGCAGCAAACGCATTCATTTCTTTTATTATCGCGTAACGCGTTAGCAGGTTCCGTAATATTTAAGTTTTATTTTAATTTACATTGCGATGCGGCCCCGAACAAGTTCAGTATACGCCAGTATACGAGATAACAACAATACCATATATATAGAGGCCGTTGCATTCTTCTTCGCCGTCAAACAACACCCGTATTACATTATGAGCGTTTCCATTGATATATGCAGAGTTGTGACTACAGACAAATGAACAAAACTGAAAATAAAAAAAAACAAGTTTAGATTTCTAATAAACTCTTGTAATATTTTAATGAGGAAATAAACTCACGGAATTGCGGACTTACAGTCCGGACCAACGCCCGGGCTTATACCTACCCGTTATTGGAAAGAATTGACCCGGTCGAGATTTTTTTTTTAATACATGTTGTTTTATTTGATGCCCCACATGATACATTTAGGAAATTTTACGTTTTTATAAAGCAAATACAAGTAAAGTAAAGAATAAAAGCTAGTTATATGTAATATATATTTGAAATGTGCTAATTAAGTCCGTTCATTTGATACTCCACACGATACCTTTCAAAGATTTTTTTGTTCACGGCGTAATAGCCGCTAGAGGGCGTCATATTGGATTAAGTGTGACGTATGAACACTTGGACTATAAACACGTATCTGACGTCACCCTAATTATATAAATTTGTCCAGTGGTTTGGAAGATATGAGGTAATAAAGAATATTACAAACAAGATATGTGCGAAAAACATAACATCACTCTCCTTACAATCTGGTAATAAACTCATGGTTGACGGAATTTATTTATTTATACATTTATATGTTAATTTGATTTGATTGCATCGTTGGTCGAGTGGTTGCAAGCGCAACTGCCGTTCAGGAGGTCCTGGATTCAAATCCCAGGTAGGGTACCATTAGATTTTTCTAATTTAGAATTTCAGGTAGTGACTCGGAGTCTACAATTGTGCACGGTGTATGGCAATGGCGCACCACCTATTTCGTGGGACTTAAACGTAACAGGTGAAACGTAGGAGTGTACTACACTCTTCGGCCTACCCCTTCGGGGTTACAGGATATGATGTTGATGTTCGTGATGTTACTTTACTTGTGATACTGCATCTTATACTGTCTTAATCAAAGTCAGTTTAAAAAAAGCCAGTAAAACTTAAACCATTTAAACAGTAAGACTCTGCCCAAATAAACTTAACTGCTCAATTAAACTTTTTATTTTTTTATCAATATCGAGATCAAGGTATAGAGTACATGTGAAAAAATTTTACTTCTACAAGTGCACTAGTGAAGCCGCAGGTAACCAAGATTTTATTATATTTCGTTAGGACAAAACATGGATACACGGATTAGGATTTGTACGGCAATAAATTTATTAAGAACTCAGTTGATAAAATAAAAATTTTTGCATATAAAATTGGAAATACTTGGAATTAGCTACCACACAAAACACGAAGAAATAGCTTAAAAATATTAAATGTATCAGGGAGGGAGGTCCGAAAGTTTGCAGATTGGAAGGGTAGAAATGCTCGGCAGCGTCGTAAACGCATAAAGATACGTTTAATCTGTAAAACCGAACAGAGTCAGATGTATAGCGAATTGTGACCGAAGGTGGAGCATGGATTCATCTCTTTTGGGTTTAAGTGCAAGCGTCGAAGAAATAAAAATAATTCAGCACCTCAATCGATGGAAATGTTGAAAGGCGCTTTTTGATAACATGGTTAACTCTCGCCGACTCTACAGAAAGGTGTAAGTACTTATTTATATTGACGGCGTTTACATTGAAATGAAAAAATAGCTTGTTTGTTTTGTCTCTCAAAACCTTCCATTTCTAGAACTTTTTGACCTCCTTCGTGAGAGATGTAAAGATATTTTTAATATCATACACATTACCTAACACAAATAGGTGAATTGTTTGTTACACAGAAATCTTTCTATGCATATATTTAATAAATAAGATTTACAAATAATTTGTATGAAACACGTCTTGTGATAATGTAAACCTACCGTTAATTCTATAACTTGAATAATTGTTAATACTTATTTTTTATTTTTTTTAAGTGTTCGTTTAAAAGGTATAAATGTCATTACAAGTGACAGAGCAGTCCCAAGTGTAATACGTTAATAGCTGTATAAATGTTAAAATATGATATAATGGAGCCATTTCTACAATGGTTCGCGATTAAGTCTTGTCTTTACATATTTACCTAAAGCATCTAACGATAATACATATTTTAATCTGTGCACACGGACTACTCATAAAATCTAAACATTTATTTTACATTTAATCCTAATAATGAAATTATACACAAAAATTAATATCGTAATAAATGCCGTAACGATACATTTTAACGGAATTTAATTCATATAATTAACTTACAAATAATAATGAGACCGCCATAGCGGTAAATGCAATTTGATATATATTATAACGTGATGTTATATTTTAATATGAGACTATACTATACTACAAACTTAAAACGATATATTCGCTACATATTAGGATCATAATGCATATTCACACAGCCTATTGTTTTGTAACTAAAAGTATTCGATATTGATTTTCAGTTATAATATCAAAGCATCAACGAAATTTTAATAAAATAATATTTAAAAAAGCGCGGGAAGTGAGATTTTATTTTCCAGTTTCCCCAGCACGATATTAATATTTCTAAAATGGTGGAATTTTAAGGTCATCAAGTGAAGCAAAGAATTCTTAATTTTAAAGTTTATTCTTAGATTGTTTAGACCTTTCTGACCATCTAAATTGATGATGTGAGCTTTGTTTTCAATCTTTACTGATAAGTTTAGTAGGGCTTGAATTTTGAAAATTCAATATGTCAATTGATCCAGAAACCCTACCCTACTCCTGCCCTTAATTGGACATATCTCGTTTGCACAAGACAAGAGTACATTCGATGCATGACCATTTTTGTATTACATAATTTTTGGAATTTAATCACATCGATTTTCTTTAAATCTTACAAGGTGCAATGTTCAAACTATAAGAACGTCCAATCAATGATATTAAATTAGCGGACTAAAGAACAGGTATTAAACTAAAAAACACAAGTAGCCAGTTGTGAGAACGACGGAGGCGTGCGGCGTGATGGGGTGTGGTGGGGTGAGGTGCGGCGAGGGCTCAGCGGCGGTGCGGCAGCGGGTAGAGGCGGCGCAGCGCGGCGCGCAGGCGCAGCGCGAAGCGGTCGCACTGTCAGAGCAGCGCCGCGCCCGCCTCGGCGCGCGAGTGCGGCAGCGGCGGCCCGGCGCGCCAGTGCCCCTCGCGCGGCTCGTAGATCTCGGTGGAGGCCAGCGTGGTGCGCGCGCGGTAGAAACCGCGCTCCAGCCCGCTCTCGCTGTCGCCGCCCGCCACCACCAGCGCGCCCTCCGCCGCGCCCGCCGCGCACCCCGCGCGCGCCTCCTTCAGGCTCTCCACCTCCTCCCATGAGTCCTGCAACCGACCCCGCGATGCATTTATCTCGCCGTCGACGTCCGGGAGTCCTCGGGCGGAGCGGAGGAGAGTAAAAGCGACAAGTAGTTACATCGTCGAAGTTGTATCGCTCGACGGAGCAGAGCACGGTGCGGCGCGGCGCGTTGCCGCCCACCACGTACAGGTGGTTGTCGAGCACGACGGCGGCGGCCTGGCTGCGCGCGTGCCGCATGGGCGTGAGCGCCTGCCAGGCGCGCGACGCGGGGTGGTAGCACAGCAGGTCGCGCGTGTGCCGCCACGTGTGCGTGCACCCGCCCACCACGTAGATCAGCCCTGCGGCCGAAGCTTAGTTTTTTTCTGTCAGCCTCAATATGCACATTTAGCGCGTTGCATATAAAGTTTTAAGAAAATTGATTAAATAATTGTCATAAATGTAGATGTAATAATATAATACACATCTTTCAACGAATCCGATATTACTAATATTGTTACGTTAAGAATTTGCAATTTTTGTTAAGGTTTCGTACACTTAATTAAAACAATATTACTTGAATCATTTAAATACCATGGCGTATGTTACAATGTTTACTTGGCATCAAATTCACCGTATTTATCAGGTTATTTTTATCTCAAATCGAAAGTTAAAAACATGATGTGGTGTACCGCACCTTCAAAAGTGACTACGCCCATACCGAAGCGAGGCTCGGGCATCTGTCCGGTGACGGTCCACTCATCGGTGTTGGGATCGTACACCTCGACGGAGGAGCCCATGTCGGAACCCACCCAGCCGCCGAAGGCGTACAGGTACCCATTTAGCCCCGTCAAGCCGAACTCGCACCGCGCCTCCTTCATCGGGGCTATGTTCGACCATTTGTCTGTCTGCAATATTATATATGATTATTATTGAGTATGAAAATATTTTAAATATCTAAATACATTTTCAAATAAATAATGAATATTTTGACATGTAACCATACATGGCCATCTGATCCCAAACTGGTCAGAATACAGCAAAATTATGTAAACTGCATGTATATGTGTTAATACATATATGTATACACAAATGTTTCCAACCAGCCAGAGCAAATATTTCTTATCACAAATACACAAATATTTGTCCTGGGTGGGAAGAGAACCCACGATCATGGACACTACTGCACTAGATATTTATGTAAATAAAACTAGTCGTACGTTCCATACTTACGAGTCTTTCATAATATAAAAAGAATATTTACTGATGGATCATAAACTTCGCCATTGGCCAGTATTTGGCTGCCCTGCTCGCCGCCCACGGCAAATACTCTCCCGCTGAGGGTGGCCACACCCGGCTGAATCCTTGCTATTCGCATCGGAGACATCTCCTCCCATTCCCTGTAAATAAAAATAATAATTTTGATAGCATAAGTTAAGTAAGCTAAAGTATCAATATCAAGTGATTATTACGAGCCCAGATTTACAATGCAAACAATAGTTTTATTACACACATGCAAAACAGTTTAACAGCACGAACCTTTTGTGCAAGTCGAACTTAAGCACGGAGGCGAGCGTGTGGTCGCTGGAGAGCGGCGGCTGAAGCGCCGCGTCGTGGCACGAGCCGCCCGCCACCAGCAGCACGCGGCGCGCGCGCGCGCGCGGCTCCGCCAGCAGCGACACCAGCGCGCCGCGCCCGCTCTTCTGCAAACCACCACCAAACTTTTACATTACATTACATTACATACATTTATTACATACATTTACATTACATACATACATACATTTACATTACATACACATCATGTTAATGTTTAGAATAACCGTCATAGGTTACGGGATGTAATTCATTCTTCAATATAAATATGATGCATTCGACTATTCATAGCCTTTTCAAAAGTTACATGAATGTATATGTTTTTAACAATAAATATGCTCGAACGTTTTTACAGACTGGCTTTTGAGTTAAGTGAGGCATTGTGCGCCGTAAGGGACGTAACCTGTCACGTCATTCATCGCCCATCCCTTATCGATTTGACAAGGAGCAAAATAAAAAAAATATTTGTATGTAGCACATCATTGTATATTTTAGTAAGAATTGAATATTATTATTAAAATAGTGCTGTGTGTGTGTTGTGAAGTAATATTGTATAAAACAAATAGAATATAATTGGTATACAAAATAATAAATACGAATTACCATATCGACTGTAACAGTTTTTAATGCGACTTGTATAGATGGATCTTGTACAGTCTTTATAGCATCATCCAACACTTCGGGCGAGATCAGCGGCAAACGCACGTGCCTTAAGACTTCGAAACAGTGGCGCCTGCGACACGCTGGGTCATGTTCTAGCCATTTTATTGCAGGATATAAGACCTGTAAAATTAAATATATATTTTAAATGTTATGCTACAGCACCAAGATCGGAAACATTGATATCTACTTCAGGTTTATAAGATTATAATCTTAAAACTTTCAGAACTTTAATTAACAGGCATTTGATTTATAGAAACTGAGGCATGGGTGAAAAAAATTGGAAATAACACATTAAGAATTAGTTGAAGTTATATTTTAGAAATAAAAACGTAATATCACTTCTATAATCCCTGAAGGGATAGGCAGAGGAGTGTAGTGCACTCCCATGTTATCCCAAAAATAGATAATTTAAACGGTCAAAGGTAACAAAATGGTGTTATACTAAGAAATTGGGGAAACAGCACTCCGGCATTCATGCCCTAAAACTTCCCATAACTTTTGGTACATATTTGACAGTAAAAATTTTGTTACAAACATTTATTTCTCACCTGGGCCTCGTTGTCTACTTTTAATTGTTCCGAAGACAACAGTGTAACTAACTGCTGTAGTGGCAAGTCCAATAATTCCTCACCATTCGCTACCACATTCCAGTTAGCCTGCGCATGGGACAATGCCTCGTCAGCTAATTCTGTACAGTTATGTGACTCTGCAAACCTGAAAATTGTTTATTTAATTTATGATACATATAAAGTACCCGTAATGAAAGGATGATCCTGGAGTGCCAAATAGTACAGCTATCGGGCGCTCAAAAAAATACGCAAAAATATGTAAGTATGAATGTATGTGTATACATGCACCACGCGCACACGCACACGCTCACATACACTATACAATATTATTTTTTAACGAAAATAAGGCTTACAAATTTTGTCACTGAGTTTTATTTTTTAAAGGATAAATATAATACTATGACATGGATATGTAGCTAACAC
>DWEE01002492.1:0-11531 GCA_018245755.1 Parelbella macleannani
CCTTTTCAAGTTTAGACCGAGATGAGGTCGTTGGTACTGTGGGGAAACTAAAGCACAGGTGTCCAGCGTTCGACCGGTGTGACAGTGACGGCAATATGAAATCTACGCGAGAACGAAAGGGACGCAACCAAAATAAACGTTGAACTTGTTTAAACCTTTTTTTCTTTTTTTTCTCTCCCTAGCCTATGTTCGTGACGGATTTTTTTTCTCTTCCCTCTTGCCTTTGGCTCGCCTTTTTGGATTATTCAGTTGCTTTTAGCTATATTTCGAACTAACTTTACCAAATAATTCAATATTGATGGTAGTATAATTATTTTGTACGTCACTCGCTCGCGGTGTGTCCCTGATTGTACGTGTCTGATTTTTGGACTAAATGTAGTACGTATTGTACTTTTACCTATTTACAATTACCTTTAAATTTGAGTTTTAATGTTCCATAAAACTTAATAAGCAGTAATAAGCTATTGGCTTAAGTGCCATTCTTCGATTCTTCTTATTAGATCCTATCCTTAAACAGCATCATGTCAGAGAGTTCGATGAATACCACACAAAATAGCTAACTCTGCATTTTACACGTGCGCGATAAAAACACGCGTTTGAACTGATTACTCAAAGCAATGCAATGAAATCTATCAACACAAACATAACCCATACTGTGGCTTTATATTACAGTATAAACATATTACATGTTTTATTATCAATAAACCAATTGCTCTTGATCACCACGTAGTCACAGATCATATAAACGTAAATATAATCGATTTATTTCCCGCGTCATCCATTGGTACGCACTGGACCTCATCGGTGTTCCTTATAGTGGCTGCAACAACCCATTGGGCCACTAACCCACATTTCCAGCAAAATAACCAGTTGCCAAAATAGAACTGAATATATATAGAAATAAAAATAACACATAAAAGTAGCGGGGAAAAAGTTGATATGGATTGTATTGTATTTTACTTTTAAATGTTTCGTGTGTGTTTAGACACATGATTATATATATTATGTGCCATGTATGATTATATATGTATCTATATATTAACATGTACAATGTAAATTACCCTATATAAGGTAACTGAAAACAGAATAACATTGATCATTGAGCAGCTTATATCCATCATTACGACTCTTAAAGCTGCTATAGAAAAAATTAAAGCATTAACCATTATCTGGTATTATACTAGCATTCAGCAATTATTCCACCCCAATATTTGAGCGGAAAGTCGCGTTATTAGAGATTATTCTGTATGTTTTCCGTTCATTGTGTTACCAAAAAATATATTTTTGCTAAGTATTTACATTTTATATCTAATATTGATGTGTTAAATTGATGGATCTTGCATTTGACCGACTTTAATTCATTATTAATTATTATTATTACTACCTCATGCAAACATATTTTTTTCTTTTAAACTACGTGAATAAATAAAAACTTCTTAATAAATAATTATAATAATCTTGTACCTGTTTAACTAGCGGGAGCAAAAAAGCTTATTACAAAGTAATCTCATTAATAATTCATAATAGACAATATTATATTAAGTAAAAACATTGAATAAAATTGGCTACCTGTCTTATACGAACGCTTTGATCGTCTCAAATTCAATCTAATAAAAATAATAATATCAGACACACACACTGACACAGTTCGTACGAGTGAACACACAGTAACACGAAATTTACACACTCACACTAGCACGAGGCGTAAAACCAGAAGCTAACCAGTTTGAACGTAACCGAACAGCAATAATGTGTACCGATCGCACAAAACTAATAATCTGTATCCATCTCTGTCATATTTTTGCGACACCGCCATGTTGGAAAGGGCAAAGAATATATTTGTCGGTTGTGGGCGAAATTCAAATGTTTTTCGGGTTCGTTGGTTATAATTAATACTCCATTGATTTTGAATTCAATCATAACGTATTAGCTTAATCTTTTTGCAGTATTGTTGAAGGTGGCCCAGATCTCGTTGCGTTTATTTGAAGTTGGACCCGCGGATAACTTAAATCGATTAACGTTAAAGAATCGATTATAGATATCTAGTTCATTAAGTTCATTAAAGTCGTTGGGTAATTTTTATCTGGACCTAGTATTTATAACGGAATAATATCCAGTTATAAAAAGTGAATCACAATATTTTGATTGTTACTTTTGAAAAGAATCAAATATGTACGTAATTGTGTCATGTGCAATGAAATAATGAAAACAAATTCAATTACCCTTTAATTTCAAAGAACTCTATCTGTTTCTGTGATATACGTAGTCAAACGATTACTTGTGCTAATCAGATAACCTATATTATTACGCTATATTTCTCACTTCTAATTGCAATTACATTTAATATAATTTATATGAAAATGCTTTCTACTCTTCATAATATTTGAAAAGAACATTTATATTGCATCTTACATTAAATCAAAAATCCATATAATTTGTGAAAAGTAACAATAAACTCGAAAATACGATAGAAAATCTACATAAGTATGTAAATAACAGTAAGGAAATAAAGAAAAGCACATGAGTATGTGAAACGGTGTATTATTTATATGAACTACAAATACAATTGACAATGAACTTGGTTGTCCGGTGTTTTCGTTGTTCGATGTTACAAGAGGTGTCTGAGGTGGCGTCAGCATAAAAATTTACTGTGGACAGGAACATACTCTCCCGTCCCGTGGCAAGATTTTGGATTAGGACTTATTAAAATTACACCTACATTTATTCTGCGTCACATGAAATAAAAACTCAAAGATAGACGCATGGCCTATTAAGTGTTCTTATACATCACGACGGTATAAAATTAAAATATTTTAAAATAATGTCATTGGGTCAGCACGTAATATGTCAACTATCACATAGTTGTTATAAAATATATGACATATATTACGGTATTCTCTATGGTAAAAGAAATTTACATTTAATTCAAGTACTATAAAAATTTGTTAGTTTAAATTCATTCCTTTTGTTACGTAGAAGAGGACCTAAAAGTACTATGTACTACCTTTTCTGAGTATATTTACAATATATATAGTTTTATTGCAGACCGTACAGCCTCGAGCACATCTCAAACACGTGGTACAAGAAAGAGAGAAAATATATACCCTTTAATTTATGCCATGATAGTACATGTATCTCAAAAATAAATTATCATTCTTTTTTTGGGGTCACTGCCCCTGAGTGATGTATGCACGTGATATCACTTGTCGATAGTTTGTTTTTTATCGAGCACTTACTATTGAAACCCAACATTTTTCCGCTCTCCTTACATAGGGGTTAGTCGACAATTTAATAGCTACGAGTCTGTTTGTTTGCAGTTCCAAGTCTCAATTTCAATAAATTCCTAATCTTGTCATATTATTGTTAAACTCATAAACTATATTATACGCCACTCGATGGCACCAAACCTAATACGCTAGACGCTTGACTAAACACTAACAATACCTTTTAAAAACCCAATAAAACCAAAAGAAGTGTACATTTATCCTCAAACAGAACTGAAATTTTTACTAACCCACTGATTTTGTCTGCATTATCGGGCGTGCTAAATATGTTATCGTATATTGATGTGACATTTTAAAAATACGTTTTCATCATATTATTTACTTTACAGTAGTACGTTTTCAATACATTTAATAGGTTACATTCAGTGAAGTGTCATTGTGTACACCTAGTATGGTTTACAACATTCGGTTTATTTGTAAATCGATATAACCAGTTGGCCATCGCTGGTACTCGAATCATCTCAGCGCGGCACAGTAGCCGCGCACCCAACACACTCACCGTCGTGGGTCAGTTTGTATAGTAGCTGATATACACCTTTGTATATTACAACCGTAGTAAAAATAAATCGAAGATTCCAAATAGTTTATTGCCATTGCCAATCAGTTGAACTATATGAACTTTTTGGTCAATTTAGTCCATAGCACGTATAGGTCACTAATATATCTTAAATAATTCAGAGTTCTTGATATAAGTTCTCTCTTATTTATTTAGCATAATATTATGTGCCATCTAGTGGTAAATGGTTTGTCTCGTATGAACATTAGCAACACTTGTGGCTAGAACACTGCCGCTTTTGAGGAGAGTTCACTTTATTTCTTCCTCGAAGAGCCTTATGTTAAAGCAATCCAGGACTGTCCCTGAAGGGAGTTCATTACACATTTCCATCTAAGACACATTATAACACCTAAACATGTAACATATAAATGTAATATAAAGTTGAAACTCATATATAAAAATTGCACCGGAAATTGTTGCATCAAAGTTATTTATCGCAAAGAAAAAACAAAAACTTTTCAAAACCCCACATAACTTAGCGGTGGGAAACCGCAGCTCCCGGAATTGACGTTCAGATACGGGCCAAAAATGTTTAGTGGCGATAAATATGGCCAAAAATTCGGGAGCCGACTTGCGGTGAGTGGTTAGCAATAAATATTTTTTGGACCATACGGGCTTAATCTCGGAAGCTGTGTTTATGTATTTCCATTCTATCTTCATAATCGTCTCGATGGAGCTTTCGTCTGACAAAACAATGAGCTATAAGAATATTAGTATATTCTTGAATCTAACAGCCTGCAGGTATCTTGTACACGGAAGATTGAAAAATTTTTGTCATGATTTATCCAGTCTCCAAACAATTTCCAGATAAAACTCTGCGACTGAGGCCCAAATAGTCTCTAAAGTTAAACGATGAGAATACATTTTCCTTAGGGTACATTAAGATGTCTGGCCAATTATAAAAAGTAACATTGATCCATTAGGTGTCGAAGGATAAGGATTGTGATACATGGCATTCTAATTTCATTTCCTTACTTGGCCAAGCATCATCATTTTAGGTCTATTTCTGTTCTGAAGCTCAATGAACTGTAACTAGATGGCTTGCATCCTCATTTGTTTAGGGCTTGTTTAAAAGTTAATATCGCGCCCAAAAACATAAAAATAGCAATTTAATGACTCCTTACTAAACAGTAAATTTCTCCTCTCCCTCGCACCTATACATATAATTGATTGGTCCCACTCATCGGACATCATAAGTGGCAGTCGTTTCTAACCTAAGTCGAAAGCTCAACTTAACGACAGTGGCATGAAACAAAAAGGAGAATAAGTAAAGGAAGTAACAGAACACTAATATGATCTACTTTGGGACACAACTTAAGGAGAAGATTATATGTCTATAAATTTCAAATGTGCTTCTGCTCGTATGACTGACCATATCCCCAGTTTAGGTTACTGTGTATGAAGGAAGCCTTTGAAACTCGGGAAATGTACGAGTACATATTTCAAGTATTTGTCCGACATGACCATATAACATCTGATAGCTAGAAGCTTGTTGGTTACTTTCAGATTTAAATAAGTAATGCATGCATCAATGTCTATCTGATGTCAACTATAAGACCTTTCTTAATGTGCTGCCATTTACCTACTTCTATTCATAGACTTGTTTGTAGTATTCTGGTCTGATATATCTAGAAAACGGAATACTTCGCCGTCTTAGGTATTCCAACTACATTGAATAACGCCCCAAATATAGCTTTCAATATGTGTATGCAGAGATCATATTTTGATATTGGTAATATAAAAATCTTTGGTCCTTATATAATAATCAGGATCGGCAATTACGTTCTGACACTATCCGGTATAATGTATCTGTGCCTTAAGATCCTGTCATATGTGTATCATCAAAAATAATGGTTCTTCAACTAATTACCATTTGAAGGCACGCGTAGTACGGTGGCCAGATGTAGCGTATTTTGTTTTCGAGTGCCACAGACGGACACTGTACCAAATTTTCTACAGATGTTAATGATGTGTAGTGTACCTGAAAGATCGGTTGAGATGAAATACGACCTTTTGAGGTTCGAAGCTAAAGAAATTAATGGTTCGTTAACAGTTCTTTTCATTTTTGTCACGTTTTGTTTATTTTTTTATTGTTGTTTGAAAGTTTATTATTTGTCTTTAGTTAACTTCCCTTTCCAGGATCGTCTATAGACAAAATGTTAGTAATTATGATATGAGTAACATTACGTATTGGCCAATATGTGCAATTTTGATAAATTTGTAATGAAAGTTTACATGCAGCATCATTTACAGTTGTGTGTCTATTGCGTCTATTATCAAAATGGTAACTTCCAGCGGCTTTACCACTGAACATTTCTATAGAATCAACTTCTCGTCTGGACCGTGCTGGCGTCTGTCTGTGCTCATTATTCATGGTTGTGCGCAGCAACAATAATTAATAAGTTTGAGGTTTGAAGACAATTTGCATACAATGCGAGAGGTCTGGACGCGAGCGCGTTCGAAAATGAACTGTGTTTACGAAATCAGTTACACCTTCTACATCTCACAAGGACACAGCGCCTAATCAATTTTCAAACTTACGTCCTTTAACATAAAGTTCACAAGAAGTGACTTTATCACCTAGAACAACTGTAGTAATTACTTGTGTCACTCAGTCAGTCGTTTCGTTGACGGCTTCTATGTGATTGCTTGTTTTTGTTACAGTGCCAAGTTGCTTAGGAATATTACCAATTAATTCTTGATCAAAAGCTGAATCTATTTTATTACTAAATGAACTGCAATTATAAATAGTGTCTACGCAAATGAATAATTTATTTCGTTTATTTCGAATTGTTAATGAATAAATTATGCTTTAACTATGGTAGGTCCATTTTTTAGTAATCATTTTGTATAAATTTGGCTATTCATCTATAACATTACGTATATATACCATAGGACAATATTACAACAATGTAAGGAGGCACTATTGAAGAATACATGAACTAAACAGGTTGTTGATATAACATCTAAGATAATAACTCACAAATCACCAAAATTACTACAGTTTATTTCCCTTAATTGAACTTGTGTTGGTAATATTAGAACGCCTATTATTTTTTAGATAGAAAGCAAAGTTAAAACTTAAATTGACGATAACTCGAAAGATTATCGTTCTACTGGAATCATTAAATAAAGCATCAATGGTATCTATGAGAGTGATGGTTTGATCGCGTCTAATGGTGCGTTGTGTGTGATTTGGTACATCACAGTAATAGCGTTAACAATTAAGTATAATAATACGTAATTGTATCGAAACGGTTCTGGGATTACATCCGTGAATGTAACATTTAATATCGGTTGCAATGATTGCAATTAAATCGTTAAATCAAATATGTTATTTCTTTTAATTATGTGAGGCTTTATGGGTTATATATAACTGATATGAATAAAAATTAACTTTACGCATTATATTTTTTGTCTGTAATATTTTTAAATTATTTACTTAGAAACATTTACTAACTTATTATTGGCGTACCCGTAATCTCTCGTTTCAGAGCGAAGATTTGAATCAAGTATTTATACTTAATTTTTTTCTCACCCTTCTCTGGAAGACCATCATGCGAAATATAAGCTTTTTTCATGTTCATCACAGATAAACGCCGAAGAGCAGTGATAGCCTGGTGCTTAAAAATTCAGCCTCTCACTCCGAGGTTGCTGGGTTCAAAACGATCAGCGCGCACCTCTTTATAAAAGCGCATTTTAAATTTAAATATCAGTTGCTAACGGTGAAGGAAAACATCGTGACGAAACCTGCACAACTTAGAATTAATAAAAACAAATTAATCTAAGGTGTGTGAAGTCTGCCAACCCGCACTTTGCCAGCGTGGCAGGCTTTGGCGTTAACCCTCTCAATGTTAGAGGAGACCCATATTCCAACAGTGGAATGATAAATGGGTACATTATTACTATTATTTCTTTATAAAGACTTATTACATGTTACATAGATGTCATGATGGTACCTAAGTGATGTGTTAAATTTTAAACTTATGCTGCTCAAATAACACAAAAATATTAAACTTTATAATGACGGAATGTTTGCTTAAACTTGCACGTATTTATCTCAATCGTTCCAATTTCTAATTTTATCCCTTCATCTGTATCGCCGTAGAAATCAACGCGACGTGTAGCGATCACGATTCTATTTATAACTGTAATCAAGCCCCTTGCTTCCACTTAATTGTTGTTAAGTACTTAATCCTATCTTCTAGCTGGCCGTGTAACTGTTGTACCGGTTTTGTAAACGTGTGTTTTGATTTAAGAAGGATCAGGAAGAACCTTCATGTCAATCTTAGAAAAGGTTTCATTTCAATTTCTACTTGGTTACAACGAACTCCACTTCGATTACTTGATTAAGAATAACATGTACTATATAAACTGCTATGTATGTTTTTGGTTCGCTCACCTTCAATATACGTATACAATTGAAAATTATTTCAGATTTTTCTAACGCTTCACATTACAGTAATCCAAAGTTAAGTTCCGGAAAGCTCTTATGTATTGTACACTAACACGGATTTTCTGAGATGTAACTCACCGCTATAAAGCTTACTGTTTACGACATCAATTACTTAGCCCTTAGTACTAGCAATTGGGAGCAATTGTGAGTAGAAATGATTTAATTTGTTATCGTCCGCTCGTCGTGGGCTTTAAATAAATGTCCTACTTTGAGCACACACAATGTACTGTATCGTACTTTAGTATCACATAATTAAATTTTATTCATATTTTTATTTGTTAAACCAAGCTACGAGTATGTATGTTAATAGTCTTGTATTTCAAGTTAATCTTGTTTTAAACGTAAAGCGAAAATAAATGAAACTTTTTAATTAAAGTCAAATAGCAATATTTACTTTAAATATTATATTATATTTCACAGCAACACTATCAAATATTCTGTAAATATTAAGATCCAGCAGTTGTCGAATCAGTCAGACCAATGTCATTAATTGTTTAATAATAAAATTGTTGCTGAAACGGTAAACAAGAATAAAAAACCAATAATCATCACAATACCGGTGCCACATAATCATACTGTGCGAGAAATTCTAAGCAGTTACATAGATGACCAATCAATTAACCACAGGAGTGAAGAAAAAGCCGTTTTTGTGGCAAGTCATTGAGCCGTTCTGGTGGAAACATTGAGAGATCGGGGTGGGTTTGACGACTCACTTCTTTGTTGGCATTAACCGGTCACTGGAAATGAATAGGAGGAATCTTCAGGTCACCAGAGGTATGGGAATTTCTGTTGGACGTTTCAATTATAAAATTATTCGATTGCATCCAACCTGTTTAAAAAACTGGTTAATTCTGTTATTTTTAAAAAAAGGATTTTTTAATATATGAGAGAGATAAAATAAAATTTTGATTTGATTTTCTGTAAATTGTTATTGTTCAGCCCGCTTATTAACGAAATAAAGTAAAAAGTATAAAAGTACCTATCCATTTAATATTTCCAATAATATAGATATCGGTTTTCAATATTGCTAAAGAAAATAACTCTACGTCTTTAGTTAGTTGTTTTGTATCATTATCGTCTAAAGGACCAGTACATATTATTGAATTATTTATACGATTAAGAAGACTTATTGTTTGGTGTGAGTATTCGACGTCATTGTCCGTCGATATATCTTCCATCGATTCATGATTTATGACTGTCGTAAAACTGACCATTTTATGGCAGCCAAGTGTTTGATGCTACTTCTTATACACCTCTCTGTTTACATTTGAACAAAGTACCAAATAGTTTATTTAGCTTTGGAGGTTTTATTTTATTGGCCATTGCTAGAAAGGGGTCGTCACAGAGATTTATGTATGCAGAAAAAGTAAAGTTTACGATATCTCTTGATTGATCTTTGAATTTGATTCGAGATAAAGTGAAATGTGTTAAGTAATGCTGTGGTGGCGTTATATTTGTTTAATGTAAATAATTTTTTGTATGATCGTTGCACAATATTCACAACGTTTTCCTTCACTTCTTTGATTATTACAGTGATTGTTTTTCTTGAAATTTTGTCCATCTGTGTCAAACTACACGTGTTTTACCTACTTTAATTTCTACCCCTCATTTACATCATTTTCTTTTTTTTCATTTTTCTTTTCCGATTTCTCGTATACCATCGATCTCTCGTAATTATTTATCTAATAGATAATACGCTATGTAGATGCCTTATAAAACTAAATAATCTCGCACAAGACGAACTCATTACTGACTATTCATACCACCATTTTCATACATATACCTCATAATTTCATCATCAACATTTTTTTTTGGAATAAACATATTATGGAGAACTTTCAATGCAAAATCCTCATGTCGGTCTCCTTCATCGTCATCACGAGGGCCATTTATTCTTCAAAATCCTGCAATTTCCTATCACTCAAATCACTGGATTTAACTTGACGTTGTCCACCACGTAGATGGTACAGTCAACGGCAAAAGTAGATGATCAATATCGGACATTCAATACAAATGATCGTAATTTGCGTCAAAATAGTGTGGCGGTAAAATGTTTCTAAAGCACGAGATTCTTAGGGACCGCCCAATATCGATGATCATTCATATAACCAAAATCTCTAAACTTATTTAGCGTCAGAACTAAGAAATGAAAAATTGTTTCAAAACGAGATGAATGTCAAATATACCAAAATTGCTGATAATACTGGTGCCATAATTATAACTAAAACACTTAATTACTATAAATCAGTATGTAAGAAACTACGTATTACTCGTATCTAAGCTGTTGGATACAATATTAAAATGAAAAAATAAAACCTTAAGTTAACGCCTCGAAACAGCTTTAGTCAATTTTTAGAATTACTCATAACGCATATTGGGTACAATTCTCTAACATGCCTTAATATTAAAAATTGTTATTAGATCTGATTGAGGTAATTAATTTAACAGTAAACTTTGGTATCGATCAGATATTAGTTTTAATTACTGTTATTAATACAAATAAATAAAAAAAATGCATGATTTAGTTAAAACTTGTAATTTAATTATAAATACAAAAATGTCACCGTCGTGCGTTCCATAATCGCCAAGTCTTCAATAGTGCGTCCTAAAGTACTGTGTAATAAATAGTTAGCTAATATTATGATGAAAAAAAAATGTAATTACTACCCACGAATACAATTGCAATGTTTTTCTTTTGTATTGCCTATAACATATTTCAATATAGAAAAATAATAAAAGAAATGGCTCTTTGTTATTTCATTAAATAATTATTTCTTTTTAGCTTTAGTAGGACCCTTTTTAGCATTTTTTAGGTGGCGAAAAGACCCGAGTGCGCGGCGTACCATAATACCGCGCCACCAAGCTTGAATGCGGGTCGCAGCAACCCGTAGTCGTTCTTCCCGCGCTTTTCGTATGGCTCGCTCTTTTTTGAATGTTAACCAACCACGCATTTCTCCTTGATGCAAGTCATACTGAAACATCTTATACATATATATAAATTACGTGTCACGTTGTTTGTCTAAATATTAGGAATGGAAACAAAAAAAGTGGGCCTTACGGTAAACCACAGCAAAACCGAATATCTTTACGTGCGCCGCTACAAAAATAGTAAATTAGCTCGGAACGATCTCAAGATAGGAAACAATATCTATAAAGGTGTAGAAAAATTTAAATACCTGGGCTGCATTATAACGGATACTAACAACAGGGAAGCCGAAATAGACATTCGGATACA
>DWEE01002493.1:0-11531 GCA_018245755.1 Parelbella macleannani
ATATCCGAACACTTTGATAACCGTACAGTGATTTGGTGTTAGTATTCGAATTAAGCAATAAATCAATCAATTCAAAAGATTTTGTACTGGTGGCGGCGTGACGTGATGTGGTGGTCGCTCTGAATATTTTATACGAGCTTGCATTATTTATGTAATATTACGTAAATTGTGAGCGTAAACTTGTTTATCTCTCAGTGAAACCGCCATGTGAGAGTTACCATATTGTTTATAGCAACGCACAAGTCAATTTTGAGTGGACAAAAGGATTTAGTGTATTTGCTTTTTATCGCGTATGCATTCTTATCATAATTGTTGATTTGGCTGCAACGACGTTTGAAAACACGTAATATCCTCAGGTGAGTAATTTTCATTGTCGTTTTATGTTATAACTTGATTATACGAAAATATATTAATGAACATAGGATACTCTATGTACAAATCATTTCTGTTTCGGACTCATGGGTTAGCTTTTTCAATACATTCCTAGGTAATTTTTGTTCGGCATTCAGCCGTCGGCACTTTAATCTTGTAACCTTATTGGTGAAAGTGCAAAAGGCGAAGTATTGGACAATGCCTTATTGTTTTGACCTTTCATTTTGAAATATACAATTTCTAATCGTGATCGCCGCTGGTGAAAACTGCTTGACGAATTATCGAAATAATTTTTAACTTACATAATATAAATGAATGCTGTCATTTTTTTATGGCTTACTATTTTTTTTTCGAAACTTTTCATACATGATTTGTACGTGTGTATCGAAGATTTTTGTTGACAGGAACTTGTTTCAATAATCCAAAATTGTCTATAAAGTGATGTTCATGCTATACAGTTAAAATAAATTATTAAAATTAAATTGTATTGTGTAAAAATACACCTACATTCCACAAATTTTTTACTGGTTGTTTGTAAGGGATCATTAGAAGCAAGAAAAAATTTTTTATTTAGCCAATATTCAATTTCATTTTGTAATAAAAATATGTTGCAATAGGTAAAAATGTCCTGCAAATTTGCAGTCAGAATTAAGAGGAAGGAAAATTTGTGAGTTTTGAACTTGTAAATAAAATCCTATTTAATTATAAATAAAGCTCATTTATTCATACACACAATGTTTTTCATAGTATAATATAGTACCTGTATTTCACTGATGAGGTAGGTAGAGGTGTCTAGCATTTCCACCTTTCATCTGTTAAGTTATACATCCCATGAAATAGGGGGCAAACCTGTTTTAAATACACAGGGCACATACTTTTAATCTTTTAAATTTCTACCACAATCAATGACTACATGCACTTTGTTCAAGTGCATGTATGCATGAGTGCAGGTATGCCTTTATGCTTGAATATAAACATTTCCCTGAATAGGCAGTGCAGTGTAGTATACTCTCAAGATTCACCTGTCATGTTATATGTCCCACCATGGAATAGGCAGTGAGCCTGTTACCATATATCAGGTACAAATCAAGGGTCTAAGCCCCTACTAGTAATTTCAAGACAGAAAATTCCAACCCAGGGTTAAAACCCAGGAAATCTTAATCAGCATTTATGCTAGTTATTACTTGATCAATGGGGCAGGCAAACTAAAAAACTGGTAATAGTCGGAGTTTCCATTTATGTCTTGAAGAGTCAGCACATTCTTGATGGTTTAATTTGAAGGCTATTTTATTGTACTGAAGCATACTTAGTCATGAGGAATCTAACCATCCAGCTACAGATCTTGAAAAGATTTTTTTTTAAATTCAAATTGCAAGCAAATAGGTATAGACTGTGGTAAGTTTGACTATTCAATTAAATATGCTAGTTATTGGAAACATGTAAGATCATCACCACTGGTACATCATCCTTATATATAATTATATTAAACCTTCTGTTTTAATATTGATCTTGTTTTTCTTCTCATAATGATATAATTTAAGGTTGACAAATTGGGCAACATTCTAAAGGACACTCAGTGTTCCACCACCATTATAGCAAGTCATATTTTTAACATTCAATTATAATCTTCTGTTATCTAATCTAATTTCATACACCCCTTACGTATATGACTGTAATATATAAACCACAACCCATTGGTGTATGCTAGTGCTTGTAATATGACATGCCATTATTACATGCCAGAGCTCATAATATTACAAATGAAGCTATTACCGAGCGATATATGAATTCTTGACACACCTTAATAAATATTTATGATGGTTATATAAGTCTGCTCACATCTTTTATTTGTATTATAATAGTTTGGGTCTGATGTTACTTACTTTTTTTTAAATTTATTTATGTACACATATAATAAGAAAGAAATACAGACAAGATTGGTTGTACAAGGGCACTGTTTATTCCACACTTAAATGTCTCCCAGAAGCCCAGCTGGTAGAAACGTAGATTGTTATGGCTGACCTAGTGCATGCAATGTATACACAATAGAAGAGTAGTAAGTAGGTGTGTCATATGAAAAGACCAGTTGACCAGCAAGAAGCTGTCACATGTAAGTGCCTCCAGCTCAGGGATATTTGCTATCAACCCCAGGCAGGATTTTAAGAATAGGATTGTTGGTACCACTTATCTATTTTTATTTGTATTCTTTAATAGGACCATCACGTAATCTTGTGGGCGCTAGAAGTTTTCGGGTAAGCTAAAAATAATAATATTAATAAGGGTGTAAGTTTAAATCTGGAAAGGATAAGACCTGAAACGATAACTGTTTAAAATAAGGTAAATTCGGAAGTTGCTAGAGATCAACGGATTCTCAAAGTGGATAGTAGACGAAATAAGTTTGATAACCTAAGGTCCACTCTATTCATTCGCGAACAGTTGCGTGTGTACACTGGTGGAGAAATTTTACGTACTGACCTTGTGTCTGTGACTAATTATGACGTCATTTAATGATATCTGTAAATTAGATTCATGGATTGGATATTAACAATCGGTTACTTACTCGAAATGTAATTAAATGCATTACGTCAACATCCTTGCAACCGTTGTTTGTTATTTTTTTTTATATTATTCTAATTCCTAACTTTTGGTTTCTATTGCGACCGAAGCTAGATGCGATCCGGAATTTTTGATTGTTACCAGACACTTGTTCTGATACTACTCATCATACTAGCAATAGGGAAATATAAGTAAGAAATCGAGGAAAAACATCAGGAGTATAATAAATTATTAGTCTCATACGGAGTAAGTAGAGAGCACAGAAAATTAAATGTCAAATATTTATATCCTTACTCTGACACGCCTTTTCTACTTTTTTGTCATCATAGACGCGCGCCGATTCTATCGCGTTTTCGGTAACATAATTCTCATATAAAAAAAAAAACAAAATTTTGTTTATCATGAATTTAATCTTCGAACTCTAAGGACGGTAATATCTCTATGCATTGCTATCAATTTATCCTTGAGTGAAATAAGCTTAAAATTTCTCAATTAATAACAAATGTCTACTGATAACGTTTCGTTTTTATAAAAAGTAGCATTCCACTCGACGTTCTTTGTCAATAATTATGTATTTGAGAAGTCAAACCAACAGTGGCTAGTATCAATATCAATGGTATTATATGCCTCTCGCGTATACGAAAATTGTATATTCAACGCAGAACTTATGGATCTGATTTAATTGAAGCTGAAATATACTGAACTTTTTGTGAGCACATGTCCCAAGGTCATGTATAATACGACTATTATTGTATCCAGCCATTGATGCATCATATCAATTTTTTAACCTCTTGCAAAAGTGACGACATCAATAGAAAAAGTTTCTACATAGCATTATAACTAAACATTTAAGTATTCATTTCGCATATAGAATGGCCGATACCGTTATAAACAGACGGAATATTAAATGCAATCGGTTTTGCTAGATAAGGGTGTTTACAGATAGAGCGTTATCGGTGGATAAAGCGCGGATAAGATAGGCTGGTAACGGCTGTGTCGTTTATCACGCTGTTACGTAGACCGGATGTGAGTTCAGAAGTCATGGACCGATCCTGTGGATGAAAGTGTTCGTTTAAGTTCGACCCGATTGCCGACGAATGGAGCACGACAGGTCTGTCTAACCGCTTTTTGGATACTTTAACTGGTACTACGTAACGAACACATACTACTAATACTGGTATAACTACTCAGTTATACTAGTACATAGTTGAATAAGTAGCAGCTCGTAGTGTGTAATAAAGTACATGGAATGTTTGCTGTTCCTCTAGTAAACAAACCCACATTTTCTTTGGAGTCATATCACAAGATATTGTTTGAGATAACCACGTGTATAGACTGATTCATCTCCGTTTAATTGTTTGCCCCAAAAACCAGAATCGGTTTCGTCGGTGACTAATGAAACAGAAGCCATAGACAATCTTTATTATTTATTTCATTAGGATTTAGAGTATGTGTTCCAAGGATAGGTTCAAAGGTCATTATTTTTATTATAAGTAACGTATCTTTAAAACCACTAGTTATGGATAATTACAACATGAAATACTTCCTATAAACAAATAAAAGATACCCTCAAGAAGTCCTATTCAGAAAATTTGAAGTATGTGGCAAACATGTAATAGGTAATCTAACATATTATGAAACCAAAATTACACATAAGACGTACGCCTTATAAAACCATATATTATATTCATCAGCCTCGTTGGTCAGATTGTTGTACGAGCGGTTGCTGAATTCAGATTCTGAATTCGATCCCCGGTTCAGGCAAAGTATTATCGGGTTTTTTAACTTGAAATGACCAGTAAAAGTATGTAGTCTGGATATATGTATGTTCAGTGTGTGTCAACAGACTCATCCATTATTCCGTAAGACGCATAACAGGGTAAAAATTGGAGTCGGAGTAAGAACTACATACAATCCTCAGCTTGTCTCTTCGGGGAAATACAGACTTATGTTTCTGTAGTAAACCCATCAAATGTTTTTTTGCAAACAAAGTCAATACATCAAAGATCGTGTTGAAGTTCTATGCATGTGGTTGTCGGGTTTCTCTTAGGAGGATTACGATCGAGTAGGATTATCTTGGTTATATAAGGCTATTGTTTACGGAAGACGGCTGCGAAAATGTAGGTTTTTTGTTTGAATCGAATGAGGTATGTTACGCGAAGAAGGCGGTAAGCAGACTCGTAATTAAAGAAAACAACTATTCACTTTATACTATATTTAATTCAATTTATATAATTATGATCAGATCTTTTACTCTTTTCCTATTTAACACGGGTCTCCTCTCAGAATAAGAAAGATTAAGGGCCGTACTGGTCATACTGAGAACATGCAGATTGGAACATTTTACCCGCTTTCGGAAAAAATATGATGATCTCAGAGTTATTTACTTATTTTCACGATGTTTTCTTAAACCATTATCGCGCTTGAAGTTTTTGAATCTCTTTTGGCTAACGTGGATAAGTAGTACGTCTGCTCGTTATGAGAGGAGACTCATGTCGAAAAGTGATAGGGTTAACATAATTGAGGGATAACATAATTGAGTCTTAGCGAGAGCATAGGATATATTAAGTATGATTTCAAAAGAGACTAGCTCCATCTGTCTCCCGTCTTGAGTGACCATTTAGCTTTCGCCTAGAAAACGAGTTTCTTTTGTAAAAATAAAATATGTACATATGTAAATAAGATATGTAGCTTGAAATGAGAGTTTTATTTAGTATGGTTTAGTAGCAGATAAGAATTCATTATTTAAATATAGTATATAATGCTGAAGAAGAGTTGTTTAATAAAAAATTAAATACATATGTTTTCACAACGCAGTTCTTTATTCAAAAATTCAACATGTTTCCATCAAGGAGTTCTTTATTCGAAAATTAAATATGCTTCCAAAAAGGACTTGCTTATTCGAAAATTAAATTTGTCACAAGAAAAGAGTTCTTTATTCAAATCCATCCAAGTGTACAACCACAGTCACTTGAGTTGTCGCATCGCATTAACATAAGTTCTTGATTAGAATGAACGTTATTAACACGACTAACACACGATTGGGTGACAGGTGGATGCAAGTATAACGAGACTAACGGTAGCGTTAACCCACAAACACACTGACACCGCGACTGTGGGAAATTTATATCGGAATATTCTGTTGCTAGCCGAACAATGGCGTTTATACTTTTTTGTTAAAATGACTTCAACTATTGACAGTATTAGATTGAGTAGGTTTACGGGCAGAGGACGGTGGGCTAGTAAAGAACGGTGGGAAACGAGAATGATGTGTAAAATTGATTTCCTGAATCACTCTTGACGGTTGGACGGTTTCTTTCGTGTAAATGTACTATAGTCAATCCAAATACAGTTGACACGGTGAAGAGTGGAAAAATTCTTAGTATCGTTCACGGTTTTATTCATAATATAAATAGTATTCAGATCGAATGTGAAACGCAGGTTTATCATCCGTTTACTTATGTATGTATGCATGAGTGAATACCTAATGAAGTCCATACTGCATTATTTATTTAATATTATGATTATTCCGTTAGTTCACAAACCTGCTGGTCTAATGGTGAGTGATTTTGACTTCTTGCGGATGGTTTCTGAGTCGATTCCCATTCTGGAAAAATCACTCCATGGTCAATTATTTATGAATGGTATTTCTGTTTACAAGTGTATGTGTGTATATAGATGTTTGTTATGATACTGGCCACCATGTCACAGGATTCACTTACCTCGGAATGACATAGGTGTGTGCAAGTGTCTAATGAAATTATTATTTACAACTTATAATTTTTTTGCTTTTGTTATATGATGTTAATGGGTTTGGATTTCTGCTCGGTTCATGGCACTAAGCTTATCCCCTATTGCATGGGACATACACCATTAACTACTAGCATGCTATACCATCTACTTCTACTGGTATACTATTTATCATAGCTGGTGAAACGTGGATGTGCTGGTCTCCTCTACCTAGTTCTTCGGGGAAATACATCTTTCATGTATAAAACAATATACATTGCAGTGTTATTCCTCACACCTCACCAACCCTCGTTCACTGACACGTTTAATTTGTATGCAGCGAATGCAGTTACACTGTGTGTGGCCATCGATTGTACACAATGGATGGTCGTTGTTTTGTGGTCACATTCTACTCTAACGTGGTCGCGTGTGCTTTATATCCGTTGTGTATAACTTTGCTGTTTAGCAGCAGGCTTGTTATTGTTGGGCCACTGTTTTCTACTGATATCTTTTTTTAATATATAGCACGACAAACAGGCAGACGGGCATGTCATTTGTGACATTGAGCGTTCTAATATACATAGTGTGTACTGGTAAACTGATGTCCATGTTTTCCAGGTTAGTATTTTTATATTGTATTGGTTAATAGGCGACTAACACGTAAATGTATACATACCAAGATATGAACATGGAACTCCTAGAGCGGTGGGATTCAATTCTGCCACAATAAGCTATTAATGTCGCTGTGATTGAATAATTTAATAATAATAATAATAATTATATCCATACAGTTCACCAAACCTATAAACTGAACGGTTTTCCATATTTACCTAGCTATCGCTTGCCTTATTCATACGAGAGATGCCTCCCTTGTGGGTTCTGTATATCTACTTACATATTTATTGCGTACCTCCACGTGCGCTGGCCACATGTCGTATATAAGGCGAGATAGAAACGACTGCTATCTAATGATCTTTTGTAATAAAAAAGAAATGTCATTGACTCCTTTTGAAAAATTGAAATCGTCGTGTAATTTTGTAGCTTTTTAGTAGTTAACAAGCGTGATGTTGCGTTTATGTTGTATTATTTTTGACGTATGATTGTAAATATGATCCGATAGTCCAGTGTTGGCGCATATTCATATGAGGGTAGGGCGCGATGACGCTCATTAGGAGAGACCTACGTCCAGCAGTGGACTGAGATAAGCTGATGTTGTTCTTGTCCATTGGTGGTGTTGTTTAGGAGATTCCTAGCGCCGTGCTACAGTTCCAAGTGGAACACGAGCGCGGATCAGGAGGTTGCATTAAACATTCACGGCTCGCTCGGTATCCTGCCTTTGTTTATACGCCGATACTCATTACTTATTGTTAAATCCCACTGTTGCTATGCGTTCAGTGTTTATTTGTGTCTTTTATTCAATAGAAATAGCTATAAGTAATACTATAGCAAGTAGGTATTAAAGCCATATAAGTATAGCACTAGCTGTCTCTATCCAATATCAAATTGCTTTAGAGTTATATTTACGTCTTTCACGAAAACGTATTTCTGATAACGAGGGCAATTATGGCAACCCTTCCAACGAATATGTTTGTTTTCTATATTCATTGAACTGAATTACAATAACTGAACAGTTGCTGCTAAACGGCAGCGCATGTATTTAAGACGAGCAACCCTTATACAAAAGGTTCAATCATATTTAAAAAGTAGGATTTGTTACCGTAACATCACGCCTTAAATCCCCGAAGGGCTAGGCAGAGGAGTTTATACACCTCTACGTTCCATTATTACGTTTACGTCCTATGGAATAGGTGGTGAGACTATTGCCATACACCAGGCACAGATCTGACTCCGAATCATCACTAAAAATTTTAAATTAGAAAAATCCAATAGTACCCGACCCGAGATTTGAACACAGGATCTACCAATAGGCAGTCGCGCTTGCAACTGCTCGACCAACGAAGCTTTCAATATTTTTTTAAATAAGGTCAATATTTAGGCAGATTATCTTTACATTTTACATTTAATCTAATTTTTTTTTTGGTCAACAAATCCGACAATGACTTGAACCAGTGAATCGCTAAGCGGTGAAGTCAGTCAATGACCCGAACCGCCGCGAGAACCCACCGGCCAATCTGTGAGCGGTGTTGAAGGAATCAAATCACTTCAAAGGACTCCAACACCACCATAGAAATAACTCGATTTCATTCTATCACCGCTCTCTCTTTTGTGTACAACCATTCATTCATCGTTCCCGTTTTAAGTTATCGTCGCCGCAGTAAATCATTTGCGTACCCACTGGCCAACAGTGAAAACGAATTTTCACAGAGAAAGTGGTTATAAAGATGGCGGAATGTCTGTTAAATTGAATTAACATGCCACAGCTAATAATATTCAAGCGTTTATATAATACTAGTCGTTTCCCGCCATCTTGGCCCACGCTAATACCTAAATAATAGATATTCAATGAGTCATTGTTGTTTTATAAATATTGTAGAACTTTTTTTTTTCAATTAGCATGCCTTTTTGAAGTGGTAAAATGTCCCTAAATTTTAAACAGTCAGTTGCATTTTGTTGTGAAACCGTTACTTAGTTAATTTTTGTTTGAAGTATCATATCGATATACTAATCATTATGTATACTTGTCTAGCGATCGAGCCGCGAGCAAAACATAGATTTTAAGCAACGATATAGATGATAATATAGGAATAGGAAACAGACAATTAAAATATAACATCACACGTGTATGTATTTCTACGAAGTGCTAGGCTATATGTTCCAAATAATAGGAGATGTGTCTTTTGCCATGCACTTGATAACAAAATCAGATTTCGTGCTACTGAGATTTCTTGACTATGTGAGTTTCAGGCTAGAAAAACCCAATAGTGCTTTTTTCGACCCGATGATCGAACCCATGACTTCTTGTTCAGTCGTGGGATTCGCAACCACTAGAAGAACTAGTCTGTCAAATAACATAAAAAATAAATATCATATTTACTATAATGAATCTCATTGACTGGTTTTAGTAGACGAAAACTTAGAGGCGCACTTCGAGAATTCTAAAAAGAAGGCCAGGTCAAGAATAACTTTAATGTATATGAACACAAATTGCGACTATGATGAAACTAGAAAAGGTGAAAGAACTCTGTCAGGTCAAGAATATACATAGCCAAATGGAAATCCCTAATCTGCCAACACCTGCAGGAAATAATAACATTATGAGCGTATTATTTACATACAGTAATATGAACACTATTACAAACAAATATATCAGTTTGGTTTTAAATATTTGGATATAATGTATCTTTGTAAACAAACAAAAAAAATTAAAGCAAACACGATAAGCAATGAAAGCACATATTCCCGTCCATGACTAACGCAAATCTGGCGTATCGCCAACCGACTTCGAATTTAGTCCTTATAGCGTATATAACGAACCACGGACAAGATTTCATCCAAAAATCGTCCTTATCGTTACACGTTTCGATTATATTAAACGCAAAATAGTTTACAAGATTTTAAAACGCCGTGCAGACCTACAATCGTGTTATATCATGATGTAAATATTTACACAATAATCGACCTTACTCCTATCACATTACAGGTCATACAACACGCAAACGTCTGGTGTAAAATACGTACAACTTGAACATGTACATACCTCATAATTCTTTTGTATAAGTCGCATTTGAGCGAATATCGTCTTTATGACTTAATTTACAGAGTTCTTTCACAGAGTTAAATAAAAATATGAAAGTACTTTATGTACTGTGAACTCTATTATAGAACTCTTGGGGTTCAAATGAACGGATACGTGGAAAAGTTAGTCCTTCGAGCCCCATTCGAAACTTTGTAGGCGTATACGCGGTATGGGAATTTAAGTCGTATTTCGTCAGCATAGAGTTGAATTTTTTATGTATTCATCGCGTATTCACAAAAAGCTTTAGGGATTCAGGGTCTAAACTTAGTGCTCATTTTTGTACCATTCGTTCCTCAATCACCATTTCGTTGGTCGCTAGTTTGTTTTGGCCTTTTACTATACCTGGTCTTACCTGGCGTATTGCGCAGAGGTGTACACTGGCAGTGTTTTTAATTTACATAGATTTATTTCAACATAATATTGTGATATTCATAATATTGTAAACCTCACTAGGTGGATAAGTCAAGACGAACGAAACGTTCTCATTGTACATATGAAACAAATATTCACTCGGCGAGGAGTCACTTCACTCTAAACACACACCTCTAAACACTAACACTGAAAAATCATTTCAAATTTATCCTTTTTTAAATATTTAGCCTGGCAAACAGGAAGATGTGTTACTTGGTGGTAAGTGGTCACCGGCGCCTATAAATTTTTGCAACACCAGATGAGTGGCTACTGGTTTGCCGGCTTAGAAAGAGCTCTTCTTGCGCCTTTCTCAAGGATCTTTTGTAACTGTTCTCAGCATTTTCACTGTTCGATACACAAGTGGTAGACACAATATGTTGTTAGTTTAAGGTACGCAGAGCGCGGTCAGCTTCGGGGCGACTGACTGCTGCTTGCACTTTCACTTATTCTGTCATCATCATCCGCCTACCTCTGTCCATTGCTGGACTTAGGGCTCTCCCGTAGCACATCGATGAGCTCGATCTTTATTCTATGCTCGCATATTATCAACGGTCACTCCCAGTCGATGTCTTCTTATAAGTTTTATTAACTGACAGCTGAAATTAATGGATAAAAATAACAAACCGGGTCAGTTAGGCGTACTCTTGCCTCTACCGATCAGCGTTTTAGTGGTGTGGGATAGAGTTCCAGGTCTCTCATAGTTGGCAAGAGTGAATTATGCAACACTCGAGTGGGGGGTCGAGGTCAACCAATACGCTGTTCGTAA
>DWEE01002494.1:0-11528 GCA_018245755.1 Parelbella macleannani
CACTAACCGCATAGTAACACCGACGCGCCGCCTCCGACGTTCACCTTCGTGCTTAGCTCAGATTTGTACGAATTCATTTTAAATGGAGCCGCCAGATCGCAATTACACTCCCTTTGAGCATACGGAATGCGTTCTATATGACATTCAATTCAATTTGGCGCACAAAGCGCGCGTCGAAATTCTCTTTCTCTTTGACCAAATCCTCTTATGCAACAATGCTTTGTTAGCGAACAGCGTCAAGTTAACAGACTGCACGTTTGCGCCGCGCGGAAAATGTATTTTGCAAATATGCGATGCGCACGCCGTCATATATGAAAATATTTCCTTGAATTAAATGGTCCGCTGCCTGTCACATTCGTAAACTCGTCGACTTTTTGCGTTCAACGTTTAAAAATAATAAGGCGTTTATATTTAACATGTTGTAATCTGTCTGGTCGTATGGTGCGCTCGTGGCTGTAAGTCAGAAGAATTGCAATGCGAGATCGCGTATCGGCGTGTGGGTTGATCGATGCTGTCAAGTGCATAAACAACTCAGTTGGCAGGCGGCTGGCACATTCCGCCGAGAGCCGATCGCGTCCACCTGGCCGCGTGCGCGTGCAAATCTTATCATTTTTTTTTACAATTGATATAATGTATTATTTGATATATTTATTCTTCGTTGTATTTTTTATTACTTCACACATTTGGAAATATATTGGAGTAGACTTCGCTATGTTAATCCTGTGCCTTTCATAAGAACGCCGAAAAAATTATAAAATACTAGAAATTAATTAGAGTATATGGAGATTTAATTATGAGCGAATATACAAAGTCTCTGTGAGAACTTTGTTAAACTGAAACTTCTCAAGGTACAATACTATGTCTTTAACAATTCCATTGAACCAAGTTAATGTCTGGCACGCATGGGCGGTGAATACGCGCGCGGCTTGTCTTTGGCAGCGAGCGGGCGCGGGCAGGTGAGGGTTAAGTTGTAGTTAATTAATTGACACGGAGCGGGCGAGGTGAGCTCGATTAGCGGAATAAATTGGAGCTGTGGCGGCGTAAGCCAGACGCCGAGCACCGCCGCCGAGCGCGGCTCGGTCGCCCTCCGCCCTCCCGCGCTGCGAACCTTCATGCTTACTCATTATTTATTCACATCTATAACGAGATTGTCAGTGCCCGCCCTCGCCCTATTTGCCGGTATGATGTTCTTAGTCGCTCATTTTGCGACCTTTTTGTTCAGCTTTTCGGTAATGGGCCTTTGTTGTCTGTTGTATCCTGATGGAAGTCGTAATAAAATGTTTATTATTCGTCCAGTTTATAATAACGTGGTCTTCATACTTGATATTACATTTACACAATTTTTATTATCTTACATATACATATATGTAATAGTAGAACGGGTACATGACAGTACGGTGACATTAAAAACGATTTCAACAAATGCTCGCTTTTGCTAACCAAACCACACGCATTATGCAAAAATCTCGCTAACCAAAACCAAGCTCCTATTTAGACGAGCAAAGTCTATTCTCTATGCGATTCTCTTTTATGTTCACGTTAAAAAGACTAATAAATGTTGGACTATCTGGCGAAATTCACAAAACCGCCCGGAAACAATGTAGCTCTTGAGAAATTTTTACTGAAAAGATATGAAAAGCGGCGGAGCACTCGCAAACGGCTAGATAATGCCGGCAGATACTCGGCATGTTCGTTGAAAATTTGATGTCACCTCGCGCTGCGCTCTGCGCGCCGCCAGGGCTGCCCCCTCACTATCCTTTGAGCCGGCCGGCCTGAACCTACAGCCACGATACTCTTACTGGAAAACAGATCATTTTTATTTTTCTTAATTTAAACAATTGCTAAGACTCACCTTCATCTAACATCAAGTATAAAAAACAATCTTATCCGAAAACTGCAATTGCAATCCGCTATACGAACATGCAGTTAACAACCCTAGCTGCAAGCCATCCTCGTACCGCCGCCCCTCGGCGCTGCCACCCGCCACGTAGATGACAGTAAATATCGTTTACATTTTATCCGTTAATATTTCAACTTCAATCTCAACGCTTCAAACGCCGATCATAGAATAACAAACAGCTTCGTGCATTAAGAAACGTTCCAGCCTTTGTTTATTATTTTTATACATTCACAGAATCAAAGCGAACCAGCTCGCTTTTGTTCGTTCGAGGCTTTTGCTCACTTTGTTGGCAACTGCTGTTTTTTGATGCAAATGAGATGCGATAATAACTTGTCCACCTCTACATTTTATAAACGCGTTTTGATCTTAAACGCGGTCCTATTACCACGTAAAACAAATGTTGTAATTAACAGCGATAAAATTATGAATAATCAAATACGTAACGTCCTAGAACGTAACATCGCACCTGGAATGTTTTACCATTGTACAACATTGCCAGTTACCGAGACACAGTGCAGACATTGATTTCATTAACAATGTATATGATAAAGCAGTGTGTCCGCGCAACAATATGTATGCGCAAGTGCGCCTCAACACCAAGTTGGACGACGCAGCTCGTTCGGATGCGAGGCGCGCGCGCACGACTCACCTCGGATCATTAATATGTTTTGTGCATGAGCTATTCGTTGTCGCCTTGTACATATGTCCTCGTCCGCTCTAAAGTCACACTTTCAAAATTTGGTCTCGCACTTTCTCTTTTCCTTATCCGTTCATTGTTATCTCGAATAAAATGATTTCATAATCATCATATTATGTCGCGTTCAATAAATATAAAGTTATATTAAAAGAAGGTGAGAAACTTCACACCATATTTGTTTTTTGTGGATGGAATTATTGCATTTTTTTTTGTAACGTAATTAAAAATAAATTTATATTTATTGGCGTATTTTATATAACTTTTAATATTGCTGGTAACTTTTATTTCTGTACTGATTAATTTTCATATTTATCCAGGACGAAATAATTTCCGAATGCTTCCGTAAGAAGTGCTAACGTAGGCTGATTTATTAACGAGTGGAAAATTCACTGATACGCTCTCCATTATCTGGCGAAAATAAAGCGTGCGTAAAATAAATTAAGGGAACCTCGAAAATTTAATCGCCGCTGAAATAGCTTCGATCGTTATCGCGGTACCCTGTGCCCCCCTCCTTCTCCCCCGACAGCTCCGCGGGCGGAGGGCGGGCCCCCGAGGGTCGGCCGTAAACCGGCACCTCTAGTGTATCGTAAGTGTTAATTACTTTTGTCACTCCGCAAGCGGGTGGTTAACAAATCATGTTGTTAGATAATACCGCAATTGAGGGCCATTTGGTGTCGCTTCACGCCTAATTGTTTGCTTATAATGTTAGCGTACTGTACAGTATTGTAAGATTTGGTGACAATGTTAGACTCGGTTTCCCTCTCATTGGTACGATTAAAACGTACGTCATTGAAGAGTTTTTGGATTTCTTAAGTGGTATACGAAGATTGGAAGATGTAGATATGTAGATACTATAATGCAGTACGCATCAATAGTTGATGATGTGTTGTCTCCAAAAATCCTTTCACTGGGCTTTCTCTTTCCGATTGTCTTTTTGCAAGCGTGTTTGTGAGCTAGTATTTTGATATTCACGAGGCATTACACGTGCCTTTTGCTTCATATTTATTTGTTAGTATTATAAACGAGAGTGGCTTTCGGAGGCTGTGCACGGCTAAGTCGTTTTTATTGCATCATTAACAAGCCGCGAGGGCGGCGCGGAGATTTCAATCTGCGTAATCAATGCCGGAAGCGGGCCGCGTCTAGTTCGCTGGAACTTAATTGGAGCTCCGATATGTTGTATTGTACATACTGCCTGCCCCATATAGCGTTTACTTTCTACTACATATTTATTATATTTTTACTTCATATTTAAACGAGTGTTTTTGTTCATAACGCATAGTTTGTCGATTACTAATAGGTATGTATTTGAATCCCGTTATTACAATAAGCATGTTTAAAAAATTACAATTATTTAATTTTTTTTTAGTTTTTGTAACACATTATAGTGAGAAAAATTGTTGGTAATTTTTTTTTAGTTTAACCTCTACAATGGTCAACAACAAAAGTATATGCATGCAAAACGACTGTAGGCGTTTTTGATCACTGCTATTTCCTTACGGCGTAGGTAGAGAATAGCGAGTGTCACTATCCTTACCAGGAAACATTAAAGCAAATAACCAGCACGTAGGTAAGGATGTATACGTAGTAATATAAATGTGACGCGTAAATAGCTAGCAGAGCTGCAAAGTACTGGTACGATCTGCTAGGTGCCCCGAGCCGCGGCCGCTCGCCGGCAGGATGATGCGCTTCCAGCTCTCGTTTCTATCCGATTACACTATTAACTGAAGACGCTCTACATCGCGCTATACGTCTAGTATATTATGTCTACACAACTTTTGGACTCTTGATGCGACCACCACAGTAAATTTCAATACTCATTATATATATTATGCTCATACATCACATTTGTGGAAAATTTAAATTAAGAGTCCTAATTACATTAAGGCTTATATTACATGAACTGAATTTGAATTAAGCGTTAAGTTAGCCCAGTTTATTTTAGAGGTGTCACAATAAAATGTAAATTAATCGATTTTTTATTACAACCATCACCAGAACCGTGTGTGTATTATAAAACTGATACTGTAACGTAAGTGGTCCCTGCAGCCCGCAGTGATCAGGTATCTAAACCACCGAGGTTTCAATGTACCATTTTATTCCCAGACCTACCAAATAACAAAACAGTCAGGTGAATAATACAGCCGAATAAACATGAACGCCGTAATAACATTGCCAGCACTAAAATATCACGAAAGCGAGTTCAATTGAAATTCCGATATTAGTTTTGCCCATCGCACAAAAGCTCAATACAATTTCATTATTAGGTACGAATAATTAAATCACAGCACATTTCATTGAACAAACGCAATCATTTAGCTTATAATGTATATTAAGTACGTACCACACAATATATTCAATTCATGTTTCTTTTAGGGTTGTCGCTACAAAAACATTTTTATAATTTAATTTTTATTTAAAAATACAGTGTCCCATTCTCTATTTTCTTTTATGGTATGGTGTCAATATTTTACTTCTAATTATTGTTAATATTGATCAATTCTTTTTTGATGATAAATTCTTTATAACTTTCTTTGGACACGTCTATTTAGAATATTTACTAACATTTATATAAGCAACTTCCTTGAGTAAAATGGAATTTTCACTGCACATAAACGCCCATCATTGTAATATAGTCACCATGTGCGAGACCCCGCACTCTGTGATAATGTGCCAGCCCTAACCGACATCCGGTAATTAATATGAGTGGGATATCTGAAATATAATTCCCCGCAATCAACAAATGCACTGATCGTTTCTGAATTAATTTGAAACATAGCCCGCTCATGTTAATTGAATCATCGTATTGTATTGTAATGGCGTATAAATTGAGAGTTATTGGTATACGCTAATTACGAGCATACTGTGTTGCAGTGAGGTCGGTCAGAGACCGTTGCTTCAGTGGCCGTTGCAATCTAAACCGCAGCGGCCATTAAATTAATAGCAAACACGCTATTATTAACTAGTTTATCTACAAATCGCGGTTTTCGGTTTTATTTGTTGTTTTTACATCGGAATGTTGACTGTTTGCTCTTACCGAGAGCAATGAGCGGTTATGAAAACCGAAAAAAAAATCGAAAAATAACATTCTTATAACTTGTGAGTCGAATACACAGAAGTTATAAGTAACCAAAACACCAAAGGAAAGTAAGTAAAAAGAAAGTGTGTTCATATTTATTACAGCAAATAATGTGTAAAAAGAATTGTGTAAAATCATACTATAACATATTTTCATTCACTAGTGTAATTTTCCAATAGAATTCCATTGCGCGATCAAATGCCGACAGTTCGACGCACAACGTGAACAAATTACGTTGTCATTTTAATTGAATATAAATGTAATTATAATAGCGGGCACAATTAAGCGTTTATCGGTAAATAAATTAATCCTATTGGAATGTTTGCGTGGGCATGTATTGGCTTCCGAAAGCCGTTTACATGTGTATCGCATCGCGAGAAACGCTCCGGCGGCCGCTAGTAGGGCGGGCGGCGCGTGCGCGAGGCGCGGGGCGCGGGCCGCCCGCCCCGCCGCGCCGCCGTCGGCCGCACTCCCGCCCCGGCTGCGCGCTCAGCGGCACGTATCTTTCTGCGCGCTCGCCCTCTTTGTGTCCGCTCGTTTCACGATCTATCTTTATTTTCGTACACCGACGAATCGGCTCCGTGCCTCACTGACGCTAAATTCTGGATTTCAGTGCCTTGAGGATTGCAGTGTTTTTGTCTCTCACTGGATTCTACCGTGTATAAAAAGTGTAATAAAGAATTCTGTGCCGTCATCATCATTAAACAAAGACGTTCTAATAGTGGTTCCGGGATTCTAGTGCAATCAACTTATTTAGATATGAGTGTATTTAAATCGTGATTTAATATTAGTGTCACTGTGTAATTGATATTTTACTTCGATCAAAATAAAAAAGCGCGCTCTGTTAATCGCAGCTGAGCTCAAATTTGTAACCCGAGAGTGATCCACAGTTACCATAGTGAGGATCAAGGATTCTCCTAAAAGCCATGCTGAGGGTAGTAAAAAGGAAGGCAAGAAAAAAAGTGGTAAACAAAAGACTGAAAGTAACGGAACGGTGACGAGCGCGAAAAACGAAAAGAACGCGTCGAGTGTCTTGAAGACGGATAAAGAGGACCAGAAACAATCCCCCGCGAATGAAAGACATAACGAGGTATTTTCCCGGTGTTTCCTCTCTGCCAAATAAAGCTGAACAAATCTTCCGCTTTTTACTGCGGCCAAATAATAATGCACTGTTTCGTGTAATCTATAGTCTCCCGGTAAACTCTTATATAAGTATTTCCGGGTACGAGCACTCGTTAATACGCCGTACTTGTATTGCGAGTATTATTTTGTGTACTATTAAATGTAACGTACATATTGTAGATGTACCAGAACACGTTATGGCTAAAGCTCGTGACATTAAGGAAAGAGGGATGACTATAACACCAGTGACAAGTGGCTTGGATCTCTGACAGCCAAATAAAATCCGAGCGCTGGGATTTTTATTATATCATGAGATTAAGCTCGACGCTCACACAATGTCTCGATGTCACTTTTTTGGGCACTTGACGATGATTGCTGTAATCTATGCGCTTGTGTGAATTTACAGCATGTAACGACATAGACTATATACGAAATACTCAATTGATTATGTATTTATAATCAAGACTAATTCTCACTATATCTACATCAATTGTTATAAATCTGTTAATCTAAACATCCAGTAGATAAAGCATTCAGCCAATACTATACTTGTATCTATTGTAAAATAACAATACGGCATACACTTCGGGTGCGGAAATAAACGCAGACAATCGCATATTGAAAATATCAAACACCGCAGACGTGTCAGCTTTTTTGTGTTTATACAGTGTATCTGGTGTAATTTGCAACTGATAGTTTTATCCGATTTCTTATCGGAGCCGGTTTCGACCGGAATACATCAAGATAGTACACTCCCATAATAGAACAGACGTTAGCTACGATGTCTCGGCAGATACATGTGCGAATGACGTGGACAAATATTCGTGAATTTGACGACCAATTGTGCGTATGCTGTGACGCTAGCAACAAACTCGGTATAGAGAAATGTAGTACAATTCAAAGATACGCTTCTGTTTATAATACTATTGTTGCAATAAATATTATCCCGTACATTCTAACTATCAAAATCGCCAAACCGTATATTATAAATGTTTACACATTAAGTGGAAACAAATTGTTAAACACGACACCCGATACGAACCGCGGCCCGAGCTCAAACAATCGCGTTACAACACAATAGCGGTCCAATATTGCACGTCACAAACATTTGCCGACGACATAATCATGTTTACTTTTCTCCGGATATTTGTAACTAATGTGTAGTTATCCACAGCCGCGCCGCTCGCTCGAGCTTACTTTTAATGTGGCGCTGAATGTAACCAATTATTCAATTATTGCTCTCTTTGTATTCGACAAGGATGTAATAATTGACTCATTATATCAACGAGCAGATTTGACGCATTCGAATGATGAAGGAAACATTAGACACTATGTGTTATTCTGTAATGCATGTTTTCTGAAAACATGCCAAATTTCAGACGCGTTGACAGTTTGGGTCGAAAAGTTTGATCTGAGCGTTTTTAGTACACTGTATTTATATGTCTCATGTCAAGAATTAACCTTATCCACTGTCTAATTAAATCTGAAGGCAGACTGTAAGCAAAAAATCGCTGTCACCGCCGGATCATGTGACATTCCATTCAAGTCTCCGAAGGTCACTAAATATGTAATGAGAATGTTATAAAACGTTAAATCGAGATGCTAAGAATTTCAGACTGAATGAATAATTCCAGGCTTGTAGATACCTTTTAAAAAAGTGCGAATCCCTGATTACGCTTTCGGCTCTTAAATTTTGATAAGAAATTGTTTTGTCTTCCCTCCGTAATAATATTAGGTCCTGCCATTATCACACACTTTTAATTTCCTGCATAGCGATCGCTTCATTGTAGTCATGTAGGTACCTCGTGTAACTATGAGACAATAAAACTCTTTTATTATTTTATCTTGAATACATAATGCATATGTATGTATACGAACCTTGGGTTTATTTATAAAACACTCAATCGGTTGCGGAAGCAAAAATATTTTTGGAATTTACAACAGTAATAAAATTAAATGTTAATTTATTGCGAAGGTTAACACTGGGTTTATGTAAACGGTCCGTTGTATGCGGCGGTCATAACTTGATCGTGACGTAAGTTGATCCGGTGGCAGCGAAATATTTTCCCGTGCACTCGAGTGACACACTTCCCTGCGAAATCCCATTACGGTATTGTCCGCGTAATTGTGTGCACCGGCACTCTCCGCCGCGGCTGCACCGCCGCACCCGCGCCGCACGAGCGCTGCACTATATAAACACATTTGTTTCCTATCACTGCACAAATGCCAACACACCAATGACCCTTTGAAACTAACCTGTCTATATGGCATTGTCCTGTGTCTCACTACGTTATAATTCAATTGGAACGTTAACCGTTAGCATTTTTATCACTTGTTTCGATTTTATTATGAAGAATTTCATCCTTCTGTTAACTCATGCCCCGTAAGAATCAACTCTACATTATGACGTAGAGGTGGATCTATTGATGGAACAAAGTTTTCAAATCATCTCTTAGCACGCAAATCTATTTTGTCAACTTTATTTATTCAGTTTACGTTGGCACACGTCCTTAGAATACGTTATTGCTTAGAGGAATAGTCACAAGTCTTGTCACATAAATATGTAAAGCTCTGATCGGAACATGTAAAAAATAACACTAGTTGATTGAATTAAAAACCACATCGAGTAGCCATCCCACACTGGTATAAATAAATCTGATTCTTTATTTAGCCAATAAATTAATTTCGTTGTGTATCAAGAGTGACCGAAATTGAAAATTATATTTGCCGGCGAGCAAATGCAGTCGCCGGCGGCTTTAATTAACGCGCTGGAATATGCATGAAAACAGGTTGAGTATAATGATTATTGAATATTTATATGTAATCTGATAAGAGCAGTCGCTCCGATCGCACATTTATGGGCCAATCGAATAGTCAATCACCTCAATATTGCTTACAGTTTATCTATATGTCAACTGGTTATGGACAAAATTATTTACACGACAAGCTGTTAAAAGTTGTTAACATGCAATAGTCAGCGTCGCGGTGTCCCGTTGCTCGGTATCTACTCTTATACCGAGTACTACTATAGTACTTGTTATTACGAGTAATAATGTAGTGATCTAAAACTTTATACATAAATATATAATATTATATACTATAGTACATACTCACATGCTTGTAATAAGCATTTCGACTGTGTAGAAAGAAGTCTGGTACAACAGTCAGTGCTTACACTAGATATTAAATCGCAACAAAAGTAAACATACATTAAAACCGGGACCATGATAGCCAAACACGACTGCAAAATATCGCCGAAAATTTCAGCAACGAGTATGATTTGAACACAGAACGTTCCACAACTTTTGTTTGTACAAATGAGAATGTGAAACTGTACGGATTGTCTGAATGTATGTGTTCCGCCGCACAATGCACGTACGTATGTACCATCACATCGTAGGAAATTTTGTATGCAGCATAAATTCAGGTCACGAACAAACAATTCTCGTGCTAAATATTCATAACGGCCACTTAGTATTTTTTTCACACGATTCACACAAGTTTATTGCTTTTGAAACCCGTCTGTTTATCGCCTATTTGTATTCAAAAATAAAGACATGAGATTTAAAGGAGAAACCTGTTCCAACTTGCAACGTGAGATATTTTCGTTTCCATGCTATTAGCAATTCATATTATTAAAATTTGCGCTGAAAATATACAGCCATGTATATGCATTGCTGAACGTTGTGTAAAACAGTCGGTGAACCAGGCGTGATACTGGACGCATACATATTTCATAACTCGGACACAGCTCGCCGGCTTTATTGCTTTGTGTTAATTATGTTTGAACTATATTGATAGACATAATAAGTCATAACGTTACTGAATAAAACATTGACATTTATAATGTTTGTAAATATTGATTTCAAATAAGCATTATGACATTGTGTGTTTAATATGTTGATTGGACAGCCTTATCATACACAGACAGATTAAATAAATAATTGATCAGTAGGTATAAACGTTGTAAAGGTTAATTTATGTATTGGTCGACGATTTAATATCAAGTTATCGGATACCCTGATAATAGAAAATCGTTTGCCATTAGAAAGCCGTCGCGGGCTACGACTTCGAGCCGATGTTTGAACTTTGCAATGATTGGAATTCTCCTTGAGTATTAAGTCCTATCCTATTAAAAGTTTGCAAAAGTATTAGAATTTAGAATGAGGGGCGAAAAAGCTATCACGCCATTTTTCCGGTCTCCCCTCCTCGCCGCAACGAGCGAGCGAGACCGTTAAGAACAACCCCTCGATTGGAATCCGATTTTTATTAAATTCGAAATTTAAATTCGAATTCTGCTACGTGACAGAACCAAACAGCGCATCCGTGTAGCGTCTTTAATATCAATTAAGCACATGTATTAATTATTGAGTTGATTGCATCATTATTTAAAACTGCCTCAACTTCTCCGTAGCTTGAGGTCCGATACCAGAATAATTAATTATCGTTTCTAATTCTTATAACATTAATTTTATACGTCTTAATGCAATCTTGATCATTCGTCCGACCGAATTAATATTCAAAGTTTTATTTTGACAAGGTTGAGTAATGGGGTCGTTTATTTTTATTGCCGGTTTATTTAGACCGGCGCGTGGTCGCGTCGGGCGGTGCGCTCCGCGGAACTATTATTACTTGCCGACACGACATCACTCGTCGCGCTTATATCTCTGTGATTATCTATTTCAATGTGAAATCGTTTTGACAAGTGGCCAACGTTCACTCGGACTCGGACA
>DWEE01002495.1:0-11528 GCA_018245755.1 Parelbella macleannani
ATTTGAACCCAGGACCTCTAGATCGGCAGTCGCGCTTGCAACCGCTAAACCAACGAGGGAGTCAAATCAACCAAAGTCAACGAGGCAGGCAGTTTAACCTATCGTTAAAATTTTGTGTAAACAAAAAGAAAACAAACAAAAAGTAATTAAATCATTGTATTAGATACTAGCAGTACCAACATTGAAATTAGTAAATCCTAAACTATATATTTTATATAGCTTTTGTGTGACTAGTTTATATACAAGTTCTTGTGATATTTAAGTAACAGAAGACGAAGTACATACAAGTATAATCTACTTTGTATCGGTATGTTAAGTGAATTTACCTGTTGATATTCATCAGAAAAAAAAATTGAAAAATAAGTTAGAATCATTCCGCAAAACAAAAAAGTTAAAACTTTAACGCGCACAAAAACGTAAAGCAACGCGCGATTTTTTCTAAATTTGCCTAATGGCCGTTATATCAGTTCGCAAACCGGCTCGAGTTGTTTTCCATTACCGCGCGCGGCACGTGGCTTCCTAGTGGGTGTGGAGAGGCTCTCCTTGACAACCTGTCGCTTGTCACACGAATGTTGTCGCGGCGTCTGATAACCACTTTGTCATGGTCTCTGCTAGCATCCATCCAATACCCGGTCAGAGGCCTAAAATCAATACGATATATTCGAGAATGTATCGCCAAGCTATATTCTAATTTTTTACATCAAAATATGGTAACGAAAAATTGTCCGAACGCTTATTCATCCCGCGACAGTTATTGATCGGAGACGTGACTGGTCGAACTTAGTTTTTAATATTGTCAATGTACTTCTCGAAATCAGTTTTAATGAAGGCCTAAGTATAATTTTTTTTTTCATATTGAAGGAACGTAAAATTCATATGACTCGTGCATTCCCCGCTTTGTAATCGCGAATCGTACTAAAAGCATTATGTAGATACGAACCAAGACAAAATGCAAACCGAACAATTTACCCACCACGCCGAGCTTGCACAGTCAACGATGACTGCAACGACCACACGTTACGAGAATTAAGTCACCTGATTGTTACTTCACAGTGCGTAAACAATGCTTTACGAGTGTTGGAGCGGCTCCAATACAGTCATTCTGGGAGAGTCGGAAACGCAGGCGCCACTCCTCATCACTATTTAATAAGATCATACATATTTAAAGAAGTAACATATTTACATACATTATATTCAATCACGCCTTTAGCTTATTAATGTCTACGTGGTTAGATGAGCTGTTCTAGGTACATACCACAGGAGAATATAATTAGCTTGTAATTAGCTTTACACCATTAATGTTGGTCAAAACAAAAACGGAAACACATATTTTGTTCACTGACTATCTTATTGTCTTATTGGTTATTAAATCCGACAGATCAGCCAAGGGTGCGGCTTCGATTCTCACATAGGGCATATAGGTATGTGAGTACTGAAAATGAGAGATTATATTAGCTGTATGGATTATGTAACTTAACATTACGCTTATAATCTCCGAAGGGGTAGGCAGAGGAGTGTACTACACTCCCATGTTTCACCAATTACGTGTAAGTCCCATGAAATAAATTGTGGGCCATTTGCCATTGCCAATTGCCATCATATACACGTAATCCATACGGATCAGGTATGGATTATGTGTTTGGAAATTTGTATTTTAACTTTGATCACCTGTCTGGTTGACGTAATACAGACTCGATTTACGTAGTTTAGGATTAGATGACAGTGTGTGAGTTAGCCCAAGATGTTTTATTACTAATTATTATTACTACTTATATTATTTCACTATTCAATGTAACGGCAGCTAACTACGGCTAGCTGTGACCACTGACCATCAGGTGGAGCTTTAATTTCATAAATAAAGTGGAATTAAAGCGTATTTATATATACTGGATCTTAGTTTTATTGTCTACGCTCAAAATTTAAAAACTTAAATAAAATAAAACATGTTTGACTGACAGACTAGATTAGAAGTGCGGAGAAGAAGAAAGAGATGTTGTTTATTTGTTAAATTACTTTATATCAGAATAGAATAGTGTATGCCCCAAATTTCGATCACATACATTCTTGTTGTTGACTGGTAGAATTCGGATTTTAGAATTAAATTTCCCATTTAGCATTAAGTCCGCCCTTTGTTAACAATAAAAATATTTAAACAAATAAATATCCAAGGACAGCGTTAATAGAAACAAAGTCCTATCAGATAATTTTATAATGAAAATATTCTATACCTACTGCACAGTCTCATTATTTCAATAGCTTAGATATATGTCTCGTTTGTACAGTTTATGAGGCGTGACATACGAAAATTATGTTCTCATCTCGCCATTATACAGACATCGCTTTGAAATTCAGTTATAGAACTTCTTGGAAATATTATATCTACTTATTTAAAAATTCCTTGTGCCGTGGTTGTCAGTCGTAAATAGTTTTAGCCAAGTAATGGGATATATGGCAGGATATAAGTGATCGCTAGTGGCAAATGTTGATTAGAAACAGTTTGTGACATTGCGTTAAAAATAGGATGAGACGGAGCAATTTAGTGAAGGAATATGATGAAACAAGATGCAGCCGCGACACGCGTCTGACCTCGCGCTTTTCGGAGGCTGTCGTAATTCTAAAACTGGTCGCTCGTAAACTAGATACTATATTTTTTGGGTTCCTCGAAACCTTATTTATATTTTACTATTATCGTAAAATATCAGCAATATACAAAATATACTTCCTCGTGTAAGAAATAACTTAACAATGTGTATAAAATACAAGGCTGTAGAAATAGAATGCTTAAAATATAAAAAAACAAGTTCATCATCATCATCATTATCAGCCTACTGACGACCACTGCTGGACATAGGTCTCTCCGATAGCACGCCACTGAGCTCGATCTTCAGCTCTTCGCATCCAACAAATTAATGAACAAGTTAATAAACTGAATAACCTACATTTCAGTTCAATCTAAGGCAGATAATAACGAAAGTAATTTGTCGCTTGTGAAGTCCAACTACGCTAGTTGTGGCTGAAAAGTGATTTCAAAATTACATATTGTCCACTGTATCCAAATTACATAGTGTCACTTGTTTAGATCTGTTTATATCCTTGTGGGCCTATATTTAGACCGCATATCTACATTATATTATTATTATTATTATATTGATACTATTATTTCTAATGTAAGATATTTATACATTTTTGTTATTTCGTATTGCAGATAGTCTTGATAAAAAACATTACCACAATGTCATCCTTTCAAATAATATTTCGAATGAAAATTATTAATTAAACTTTAAATAGAAATCAAAAATTTGTATATGTTGCATATGTAGGGTGTTAAGACTTAAAGAATATCCATTAGTCTGACTAAACAATGGACATTTCAGCTCACGTCATAAAATCAAATCAGTAATACATTATTTAAATAAGATAGATATACAAAACATATACGAGTATATGTTTATCAAATCTCTTTATATTATTATTCCGTAATTTGATATCATGAAGACGTCCGCAGGTGTCCTTGGCTCGCGAAACATCCGCATGCCTCCGCGCAGTCACTCAGAAAGAACTGTAACAAGTAACAAAAAATATAATTATTAGAGATAAATCACGGAACCCTCGCAACGCGAGCAACACACGCTTGATTCACATTTCTTCACTGGCCAGCGTGGCCCGCGCGGCCAACTAACACGTGTAGTTGTGTTTGTTTCGGCGTGAAAGTGAAAACACCGTCTAATGGACGACTTTCTTAATCTATACAAATAACAAACCTGTACACTTTGACTCGAGCGCGGGTGCTTTCTTATCTGCAGTTGCTGAAAAGTACAGTTCCTTTCTTATGGTAATAGCTTAACAAAGAGCGGGTATTACAAGCTTGGAATTATATTCTATTGTATATGGACAGAATTATGATTGTAGGAGCACAATCTATCTGCAAAGATAGATTTGAATTCGGTACCCTGTGCCTACCCTCTTAGGGACCTCGCGCGACAAGATTATATTTATAATAATATTTGAGCGTGGCATCAGAAACAAATTTGTTGAATATGCCATCAAACAGTGGGACAGAACCATGATTTTCATCATGTACAGTGTAGAAACGTGCTTATTGACCTGTGTGCGAGACACTAAGAGTCACAGTCGAAATTAATCTTGCCTAAACTATAGAGAGGCGGTTGGTTTCACCATCTAGTCCGAGCCATTGTTAATAAAACTTCTGATGCGTTCTACACCACACATATTTACGTTGCTACATTGAAGACAGACATAAGTACGTAGGTATGTTTTTAGTTATAATCTCTATTAGTACTTGTTAACATGTTATATGCGCGTTACAACAAAATAAAACCATGGAATAGCAGATTGTACATCGCCGGATTGGAGGTGAACGAGATAGGCTAGGAGGCTGACGAGATGGATCGCCCACGGGATGAAGTGATTGAAAAAACCTTGAAATAACCATTCTACTGCTCAGTTAGTTTACGACACTACTAGCAAAAACCACTGGAGAAGACTAAGAAATGTGCTCTGAATATGAAATGTGGTTCGAAACCACTCTGTCAAAAGTGACTAATTAGAAGTATCTTTAATACAATCTTTTTTTAATTTAGAAGTTTTAATTAGCTTCGCCACGTGCTGCCAAATCTGGTTTAAAATAAGTATAAAAAATTCTTTCAAGCATATGTCAATTCACATCGTAATCCGATTCGCTCGCTCGCAGCTGAAATAGAAAGTGTAAAAATAAAAAAAATATATTTATTCAAATCATCAAATCACTACCAAATTAATACAAAGAGGCTGTCACCTTTAGAATTCTTATCAATCTGATCGGTGCAGATTAAAAGTGAACACAAAAAAGTTGGGTATAATTATTGTACTTCAGGCTTTCAGGATGAGACGTTAATTAATCGAATTTGATGTTTATTATCTTTGAAATAAGATCTCGGCGGCTAAACTGCCAACTTCTTTAAGTGTAAATCATAGAAAGTTTTTGTCGCGTGTGTCGTTTTGTTCAAATATATTAATAAATGTATTTAAAAATGAAGACGGACTTTTAAGTACCCAGCAACCTGTGTAAGCAGATGAAGTGAGATAAAGCCTGTTAACAACGTCTAATGGCATTCTCTCGCTCGGCTGACAGCCTGCTACTTAGTTTTAAGTTCACTAAAATGGCAGATGGCCATCTTATTGAATAATAATAAAGATTATTGGATGAAACACAAGAACATAGGAAAATAAAGAAATCAAACTATAAAAAAACAGTACAAGATATCTTGGTTCACGTTCACAAGAGCAAAGGTTCTTGTTAATATGAGACTGTGATCCCACATATCGGCTTTCAGTCACTTACACGTCTTTTTTCGTTATAGTGTGGAGGCGGATCGCTCATTGCCCACCTGTTTTAACATTATTATAAGATCACTTTTAAATTACACCAGTAATGTATTATAATGGTTCAAAGTTGAAACAAAAATATAATGAAACAATAACACAGTGACATACATATGAGTAAAAACATTACGAAAACGATACAACACAGACAAAATAAACAATACAAATACAAAATTAGAATTTAATCGCGTTTATGTGTTTGCGGATAGGAAAGGGAGGGGGGACTCGATAGACCTAAAGAATTTCTTCAAGTGTAAGAACTTACAGTGGGCATGTCTCAAGTTCTCAGTGGCAAGCTTCCTTTTTAGCTATGCTGTTCTATATTAGGGGTTACAACACTCAGTGCTCAATTTATGTGTTGGAAGTGGAGGCAAATCATTCCATATCTTTGCTATAGTGAACATGAAACACCCTCTCTATCGACCTTCATATATCTGTGGGTGTGTTTAAATTTGAATGTTTGAATCCCTTATTCTGAGGATACGTAGTGATTATTTTGGTCTTTTGTTCAAACTATTTAAGGGCCCTGAATGCTTAAATAATCAGTGAGTTAAGAGATCACAGCTGACAAGAATTTGCACCTTTTCGCCTGTTCCAGCTTTTTACACCCCACATTGTTAAATGGTTTTATTGTGTTTATTACGCATTGGTATAGTTAAAGTTCGTTCGTTAATGGTTCGTTAAGATGTATAAGTAGTAAATCATTTATGTAATGAACAAGTGAAACCAATCACTTCACATTCAATTATATATTGACATTATTATTATATACCCGCGACAGATCCCTTGGGGTAGGCTGGGAGCATTGAGTATAAAATATGCCTATGACGATAGTACATACTATTGAATTTTTACCTGATTGAATACATACCCAAGGGCTATGAATGGCACCTCGTACAGCAGCACCTCCGACTTCCAACCAGTGTACCCGGGTGTAGAGATTATGGGCAAAATCCCCCTATGAAAGTGCACACGGGTGCGAGAGTCTCGAGGCCCGTAATCCTCACGCAGTAGGTACCATCTACGTCGCATGATCCAATCCATCCATGTGGTACCAGCGCATCAACCACGTGGCTACTTCATGTCTCGGGCGGCTTAGGTTGAAGAAAAAATAGTAACGGTCTCGGACGCGTGTGGATGTGCGCTGTAATGTTTTTTGATAATCATCGAGATAAGGTTAATGATTGATCACCATTGCGTATCAATTAATTCGCCGTTGCCATCATTCTGGCACGATGCTCACTGACTATTAAGGTGTGAAGTACAATGTGTAATATGTATGACTAGTAAGTAGTAGACCGATGTTGCTGTTCTAATGAGGATATTGTATAATAGGTCCACAGATAGAGATGTCATTGTTTTATATTGATCAAACTGTGTTAATTTTCAAAAGTATTTTGTGCCCTAAATAGTTTATGCGAAGTGGAAATTAATTAGAATTGCAGTAAAAAGAATTGAACTAACACATACATATATTATCTAGTCAATTTGGCAACTCAGCCATGCATACGTGTTTTCTTCCAAGCACCAACCGAGTCCAATATAAATAAATAGAGTAATTTTATTGCGCTCGGCAACAATTTTCTATTAAATATATGAGTAAATACTGGAAAAGTTTAATTCTGCACGCGATAGTCAACGAAGGAAACCTCAAGGAAAACGCGAACGCATTTGTCTTTCACTTGTTTATTTTATGTACGTGATTACGGGACAAATAGCTTAAACAAATTTCGTTAACGACACGCTTCCTTAAAATAACTCATTATAAGATTAACCTCAACCGCTAATAGAACTATTTTAAATATAATTAATTTAAATTTCCGCCTATTAATGATTTAATTAGCACTGCGTTCAATCTGAGATCTCAACAGGTCCGAAGTCGCTCTGAGTGCGTTCAGTTTCAAACGTGAGTAATTAAAAAACTTGCCGTTACGCCAATTAATTCCTCAAAGTCAAAACTCTGTGCGCTTACAAACTTACGACAAAAAACAACACCGTGTCTCTCTCTCAGTACACTGTGTTCACTCTACTTGATATTTCAAGTCGTTATGACGCGTCATGCATCTCCTATTACTAAAGGCATAAGATTGAGTATCGTCTAATTTGCGCGTCATTGTTACATGCAAGCAATTTCTCGTGACGTAACTCGCTGCCGTAGGTGGAACACCGGTGCAAGTTTTGGAGACTCGATACGGTTTGGAGGCTTTATTGCCGAGTGGCGTAGTGACGGCTAATTAATTCTGACCGAGTCTCTAGTTAGTTGGAGATTTATTTACGTAGGTACAGTTTCTCCGTTTATTGTTGTGCTAATGTGACGGAGAAGTTCATAGTTATCGAAATAAAAAATTTTGACATACTTTAAATCGATTATGTACAAAAAGTAAGATACAAAAGTGATTGTAATGCTAGACTGACATGCGATTTATTCTTATATACAAAGTTTCAGTACTTTGCAGTGAGTTTTATCAAAACAAACGGAACGTAGTTATAAGAAGGAGAACACGTCCAAAGAAACCGGCATATATTTATCATGAAATACCTATTGTATGCTTCGACCAACCGCATTCCCGAATTGTCGATGGTTAGGATGCGGCTGTCTCGCGCAATTTTTTACCCAGAAATGAGCAAGTGCTCTCATGACCAAAATCCACATCGTATTGTTAAGCCAAAGTACATAAGGATATTTCGAAACTGCTAATCCCTGCTTGATCAGTGCGGAAGTCTATACACCTGAACCCTGCGATAATGGTGATGATAATATATTTAGAAATTTGCTGTGATTTGACGGACTTTTCGCAAATTGACGATTATTATGCTACGTTCGAAAATAAAAAGGGGTCCTTGTCATGCTCAATTAGTTTTCTATAACGATTACATTGAAATCGTTACACTCGTTGTATTCTGGTTCGAAGAGCAAGGCTGGAATACAGCTACAACCTCATCCAATGACTTTGAACGTAGGTACGTAACGTTAACACGAGCTTTAAATTCCTTTAAAATATAATACCATTCACTGCATTGGACTAGGGTAATAAATTCCTTGTATTACACCTTCTAGGGCCCGGCAGTCAATAACTACTACACAGCACTTGTAGGCAACAATCTAACTCCGTCCGCCGATTGTCATCAGTACGCTTTCACTGTGCGTCTTTCAGTTGTTTCACCACGAGCTGTAAGCGAGAGATACATACGTATTGCGAATTTTCAGTGCTTATCGAACATCGCTCTCTAAAGTCATTATTTGTTTGCTATAACCGTGACGCTTAGATATAAAAATTATCTCATTGCTTCACTTGTAGATAACTAGACAATACTTTTATATTTTACCTACTAACACAAAAATACTATTCGTTACGTCATATTCTAATATCCACTAGACGTCGAGTGTTATCTACAGGTACTATTCAATCCAACAGTCATTATCCTTGGAGGGATTTAAGTCAATCAGACACTAAATTACATCGTACTCGTATTTCTATGTATATCACATATAATTCTACACCACACATATTACTCTTTGTATGTCCTGGTATTAGCTCCCTACGAGTGTTCTCCGTTGAGTGTTACAGCACCTTTACCCGGTCGCGGTCGGTAAAATATGTTATGAGTTTTACGCGAAAACCTTTGCGTGATACCTCTAATTAATTTCGCCTGCGGCGCGCAGTATCTTAGGACTCAAGCGAAGGTTCCACTAACGTACCTACAGTCGAAATAAGATATTTTCTGATCCCCGTTGCGCTGGATATGATTTAAATTGATTGTCTAGTCACTTAAAATATTGTCTCAGACCAGCTAAACGAGTACGCTGTTATAACTACTCGTATATTTCATTTCCAGCATCGAATGTATTTCTGTAGAAAAATAATGTAAACTTCAAATTAATCTTAACCGTAAACTTTCCTTTTATTTTCGGAAGTTTATTTTAAAGTTACAGGCTAGTTCTGAGGTACAATCTGTACTCTTAGTTTAATATCTATATTTAAAAGGTATAGTTCAGATGTTGAGTTACTAGGAATATTTAGTTAGCACACGGATTTATAAAAAATACACAACAGCATAGCAAAAGCATTTTTATTGTAAATCTATAACTCTTGAGAGTGATTAAGTGATCTGCATTATCAGCCTACTCCCGTTCACTGCTGGACGTAAGCCTTTTCAATAGCACGCCACTGAGCTCCATCTTCAGCTCGTCGCATCCAACTGCTGCCAGACATTTTTCGTATATCGATATACATATTCATATGTATATTTAGATATCACGATGTACATATATAGATCCAGTGATTGAGTCAGCGACTGCAAATAATTGTTCAGCAACGACCACTGCACTAATTATAATAAAGGTTTTTATTTTAGATATTTTAGTTAAGCAGTTACCGGAAGGTTAGTACATATATTTACATAATATATGTATCTATATTCATCACACTAGTTAAAAGACGCTGATATGAGTCAGCAAGGTACTTATTAGAAGGTAATTTTAGATTAAATTTCTTAAGTTCAATTCCAAATTTAAAAATTACGTATAGGTATTTTTTAAATATGGAGTAATGGTATTATCTAATATATAAATGACCTTAAGTGTTATCATGTCACCGGAAGTACAACAGAGCGAAGTGAACTACCGGAAGTCATTGGACACTGATGTGTCACATCAAGGTTGCGTGCGATAAGATTAGTCAATGACATATGACAGCGCAGTAGATCGTAAGCCTAATAGTATAATTAAGCCTAAAACATATATTATGAAGGCGGTGTAAATATAAAACGAAATGAGTAAGTTGATTTTCGTTACATACTAATTGACATAAAACAATTTGTTTATTACATTTGACACTGAACCGGAAGTGTTAGGTGAACTTAAAAGCATTACAAACAGTAATTTAAATGCGGCTTATATACCGGTTTTCCCAATATATGTATATGTATATTACGGAATACACGGAATGGTATAAGGAATTCCACGCATTTTCATCTATTTTAAACTTACAGATATTACATTAACTGATGTTTTCAAAAAGAACGACGAAGAGAACATAGATTCCTGCAACAAAACACTTGAAAAAAATGATTTTAATATCATGTTTACTTAAAAAAATTGATTGCAACAATTTTTACGTCGCCCAGTGGAGATCTGCCTTTACGTTTCGTGTTAAGAACCATCTCGGTAGCGATATTCGCAGGATATTATTTCATTTCAATGTATCTTTTTTATCTTTCAGCGTTAAAGCTCTATCTTTTAAGCTTGCGGCAAAAAGCTCGGACAATTTGTCTTTAGCTCGGTAATACGAGCTTAGCGCAGCCGGACTTATTACTGATATTGGGTTTAATTATCTTTTTCATGTTTTTTTTATTCCAATGGAACAAAAAAATCAGAGGTACACGTAGATCAAGAAAGGAATAGAAGAGCTATTATTACATAACGTTATTTAATTATGAAATAATGTTACGATTAAGTTTTATATTATTTTTTTCCATTTCAATGTTACATACTCATCTTAACGTAAATAGATGATTTTAGTGATGTGTACCATTAAATAAATACAATTCTATCCATGCAACTGATGGAAGTATGACTTACCTACATAAATTACATTTACAGTAAAATTATACAAATTACAAATCATAGCTAAGTATTTCACGAGCATATAAACATTACGAACTAAATAAGAGGATATGGCACACAAAGTATATCAAGTCTGCTAGAACTTTTAATTTAAATGATAAATGATCACAAAAGTCGACAATACAAAAATAAATATTCCCTCCACAATTCTATTGCTTCTTTCGGGTTACTAGATTTTGGGACGACTTGAAAACAAGAAATTAGGTAATTACATCAAACTTATCGTATCCAAAACTGAAATAGATTATGAAACTGTATAACACTTTTATCGCTTACATCAAAACAATATTTCATTTCGCGAACGCATATTAAATACCTCAGTGATAGAATTAACAAAGTTTTGTTTTACTTCAGTAGCGACCGGCTTCCTCGTGACAAATGATACTGATTTCTTATGCATAAAGATGATATATTCACAAAGTGATTTAAATAGATTTTATTTACGACTTGTAACATAAAAACCTGAAATGCGTTATAATGTATTCTAGCTAGAAAAAGTGGCAAATCTCTGAAAATTTTT
>DWEE01002496.1:0-11527 GCA_018245755.1 Parelbella macleannani
AGTAAAAGTAATTAAATGTTCAATATTAAATTGTAATAATCCCCATTTTTTGGTTTTTTTCCCCCTGTTTAATATAATATAACCTGAATGTTTTTTAATTTACTCAAGTAAAATTATCGCGAAATATACTGTTGATATAATTCTAGGTAGTGTTCACTAGCTATTGGGGTGCTGTGTGCGCGAAAAAAAGTTCAGTGATATACTTACATTATGCTGATCGCCGACGTCCGGTAAATGCAGGGATTCTATGCAAATGACAAAATTGTCCTTCATGTAGCCAGGGTTCTGGAAACAATAGATATAATAGAAATAAATTAATGACCAACAATGGCACGGTCACTTCACAGCCAAGTATGATTCTGACGTGTTAACGTCACTAAGACTTTAAAGTTGAAGGACAGGGGCTGTTCGATACATTTTTTTAATTTTCATTCAGACGACCGTGAATGAATGAACCCACTGTCTCACGTACTGAGGATGAACGCTGACCTAAGTCAACCGAAGATTTTACAACTGTTACGATTATTATTATTATTATTATTATTATTACATCATCACGCCAGGTCCCTTACGGGGTCATCAGAGAACACCGAGCACCATATGCACGCCAGCGATACTATGTATTAGGCGAAATTATTATCTAATATTAATTTCTCCAAGTCAAGCCTGGATGGATTATGAAAGTGCTTTAAGATACTGATAAGCAAACAATTGCTTTTATGTTATGTGAAGTGCGGAATTGGTAAAAAATAATCGCTTTTCACAGCGGTCATTTTCATCCACTTGATTGCCACCCGACCGCCGTATCGACCATGAATGCCATTTCCATTATGCCATTTACAAACTTGACAAGATGAATTAAAACCGACAAAATCTTTGAATGGAAATATCAAAATCCAGTCACTTCGCTCTGTTGATATCATAAACTATCATACAACGCAACTAACATACAACGCAAAGTTGCACATGTAACATGCTATATTCATCTTCATCATAATCAGCCTATTCCGCTGTACGTAAGTCCCTCTTTAACCTCTCAGCATCAGCTCCTCGCACCCAACCAATGCCAGCCACTTTTCATATATCGTCAATTCATCTAACTGCAGGGCGTTCTACCCCACTTTGGCAAGGCGTGGTCTCCATATCAGAACAATATCTACTTAATAACAGCGTCTCTTTAAAATTATAATACTATCAATTTCTTATAACACGTTACGTTGTTCAATTCATTTTCAAATTATAATAAGTGTGCGACCTTCATTTAAATACATATTAATTTATTATAAACGTAATATCATATAATATTATTATGTATAATTAAAAATGATGGAGCATTTATTATACAAATTAAATTCTACAAAAATATGTACATATTTAATTGCAAGCCAGTCGCAAATTTGACCGTTGCGCGCGGTATTTAAGACATTACTTTATATTCATATTTGGTACTTACTAAATAGTACCAATAAAAATTACAGTAGGGAATGCTTATTAAAATCAGCAAGTAACATATGGTTTTTAATCGTCACAACTAAGTTACAAGTATCAAGGGTAACCCATTCAAGTCATGTATGTTACATTGATAATAAATTTAACCATTATGTCTATTTTTGCTTTTTGTTTGTAATGCCGCATGCCGCTTTATTTCATTCGCTATATGGAACCGTTTTAGGATCTTACCATATAATGTCATCACAAAAACGCTTCCACTTAATTAATATACCTATTATTTATTCAAGGTATTTTGAAGCATTTTAGACTTTATGTGATAATTGTTTCCCGTGTTAATACATACGTAATAATAATCGTATGTTTATAGTAGACGTATCACATACATACAAACGAAGGCTCATGGCCTTAAGGAAAATTTAATACAACGTCATATAGCATGGAAAAACATCAAATCGAAGTGAATCGTGGCCCACTCGAATTATTGAGGTCCTTTGAAAAATACAGGCTTGGAGACCAGAGCAGATCCTGGTCCCATTTAAAAAACAACTTCAGGATATATGTATCAATAATGTCTATTATCACGCGAATGCTCGCGAGTCGTCGCAAAGCTATTGTTATGCAAAAATATACTTTAGTGGAATATATTAGGGTTCTATTTTAAATACGATCACAAAATGTTCTACTTTCGGAGCTGCCCTATTTGAAAGGACCCCGCGATTACAAAATCGCTCACCTCATTGTTTACACCTAACAATAGTATTTTCGCAATACAATGTAAGAGGAAATAGCATTACTCCACAAAGAATGTCAACGATACTATATTTAGAACGCCAGTGGTAGCAAGAAGGAAGGTAAAATACCACTTTTCTAAATAATACATCACACCAGATTTATCACTTTCTTCATACTCGCCTGCGTGCACGTGTGAAGCACGTCGAGTCACTAGAATTATACTAGACTTTTTTGCTTACCTCCTCGAGGAGATACAGACGTGAAGTATTATATATCAATATAAAGACAAAAACATTAAAGCCATTCTTACCGTGAGCACAGTCCGACAGTAAGGGTAGGCGTTCCAGGCTTCTTCGTGGACCTCTAGAGAGCCCTTTGGTGCCAGCAAGCGGATGAAGGCGGGAACCTTGGACGCCAAATGGTAGATCTTGTACGTGTATTGTCCAGAAGAGTATTTGCCACCTGTAAGATAATGACAGCATTAATACTTTGAAGATATGCTTCCGTTATAGTTGTTCTCTTTTCGTGGACGTAAAATTCAGTTATTAAAAATTTTATTACTATTTTTTATTTTGCATTCGGTGTAGTTCCAACATGGTTGCAGTTTAGTTTTATTGTTGTTGAATGTTGGATTTCGAAAATACATCTTGAGGGTCCTCAAAATCAAAGAGATAATATATAATAATTGAGATATCGTTATGTTTACGACAATTCCAGACTAGATAGGTAACTGGCTATTGTCAAGGACGTGATCGACCAGACTAGATTGTATTAATTGGTCGGATTGTATCGGATTGGACTGGAATTGGACTACAAATATGTTCAATTCAATTCCTTAACGACAAACGATACGAACGTGTTGAGTTATGTGGTGCGACGTCTAAAATAGAGTTGTAATTGTTTCCTATTAATTGTTACATTGTTATAGTAGTTATTGCTCCGCAATAACTTCAAAGGTCACCGCTAACGACCGTTAAGGTAGACAGAACTATGTACTTGTTGTAGATGAATAGGAGGATGAATAAGATGAATAGGTACAGGACGATTAGTTAGCCACATTTCACTAAATAAAATATTTACCAAAAAAATTATAACCAGCCGACATTTAGTATGAATATTTTGGTTTGTTTAAATAAAGTTGACGATGACCTGAAGTAGACAGCGGGAAGCTGCTGCATTCGGAAGGCCCAGGCTCGGATGGAGTGGCGTCCATTAGGGGAGGCCTATGTCCAGAAGTGGACATCAAGGGGCTGACGATGACATATAGTTCGGTTTACCTGTCTAATCGCCGCTGTATGGTTTGTGTAAATTGAATGTTCTCCCATTTCAATAAAGTTGAATGGCTAATAATTTTATAGCGTGACATCAATTAGTAAACGCTTCAAGTAAAACGCGAATTTAATTAAACGATAAAGTCTATAATAGTAAAACAATTGACGTAGATTAACCGGACGATACGAATCTTGAAATTATAGATAGAGAATTAATCAACCAACGAGAAAAACACACGTATACTTCCACGTAGGTCGGATACGAAGGATTCATTAAGTACTTACAGATAGTTATAGTCAGGTTTAAAAATAATAATTATTAATTTAGAAATACTGGTTCTAAACGTCGAGTTCTACCACTGAATATCCTATTAAGTGTGATACGGAGTCATAACAAAAATCGTTAATCTACGATAAATAAAAACCGGTTCGAAATAAAGTTGATTTTGTTACTATAACACTACGATTAGATCGTATACACAAAAATGTAAATGATGTAACTGTTGCAGCCTAAAGATATTCCCGTACATTGTTTACAATGGATGTAACGTCTAAATTTATTTTTGAGAAAGAATTGAACAGGGCTTAAAATAAAATCAACATGCTTTTCCTGTCTTACGTGAGTCGGGAGCCTAATAATGACAGCGTCATCAAGGATGGGTCTATCATTTACTCTACATGAATCACTCTAGATTGCCTAGTTGGTCGAGCGGTTGCAAGCGCGACTGCCGATCGGGAGGTCTTGGGTTCAAATCCCCGGTCGGGTACTATCGGATTTTTCTAATTTAGAATTTCCAATAGTGACTCAGAGCCTCGATCTGAGTCCGACGTATGGCAATAGACTCACCACCTATTCCATGGGACTTAAACGTAACTGGTGAAACGTGGGAGTGTATTACACTCCTCTGCCTCACCCTTCGGCGATTAAAGGCGTGATGTTACGTTCTACGTGACAGTTTCTCTTGTTAGTGGAATTACTTTCCAATCTTCAAAATTGTCAAAAGTTAATATTGAAAATAATCTACGTCTATTATATATCAAAGAAATAATAAAACAAAAAGAAATTAATTTAAAAACTAGGCATAAAATTACTTACAATAATATAATCATCATGATTGTAGCATTATTTTTTATCAATACAATATTACAAGTCATACCTCCGTATAATCATATCATCGCTAATCACCTAATTCGTTTATTGCATGTTTTGTCTCGTTTTCCCCTCGCGTAGAACAGAATAAGGCGACACTTTTAACAACTCTATATAGAGTAGTTAATTCGATATTGAGCATTATCGCTAAATAGAACTGAAAATCTACAAAAATTAGTCGATAATCAAATCCGAATGGTTACATGGTGTGTACGTTGAGTCCACGTTCATATCTATGCATACATACGTGCCACACCTGAACAAACATTACAATTTTAACACCTGCACAAACTAGCGAATAATATTACGTCATTGCTGCGGTTTAAACTTTATCTTTATCCAGAAGTAGTCCTACGACTGGATAACGCTTAGTACCTTACAAAATTTGCTTAAATAATTGCTTCTTAGTCATAATAATCTACGTACGCATCCATATGTAAACATGTGCAATGAGAGAAAGGTAAACAAAAAACATGTATGAAGATACAAATCAAGCTTATTTTTTAAATAATAGATAGAGTCCCTCGCGTGATAGAGTCCCTATTGTAGGTGTAACACATATATACTGGATTGTGTGGGGGATGCATAAAAGAATTCATACGTTCATTTCGTAAATGCTGAAATTGGTTGTTGTTGTTTGAAATGAAATTTGAAGTTTGTTGTTGCTGTTGAACTTCCCTTTTAAATACACGCTTGTTAGTGTTCAGATGAAATTAGCGCTTAAAAAATCTTAGTAAAATATTCCACGAAAATAATATAATGATTTGTTGAGACATAAATAAACCTGATTAACATAAACCTGATATGAAATACTTTATATAGCGCCGTAATATATAATAAATTAATAATACCTTATCATGCGCGATCTTTAATTCCTTAATATTGCATCACTACGGATGCTATGGACGTGATACGCCATTGTACGTTAGATCGGTGTACGATATAGGATTTTTTATCATTCCGATTCGATCCGTTTAGGACTAAAACGACGTTTTTCGATAACTGATTTTAATACCAAATTTTCTTAGGAACCATAAAAGTCTGCCTAGCACAAAATTCAAGAGAAGAATCCTAATAAAAAGTCGTTTCTTTTATCTATTTACATACTTTAAAATCAGCTTTATTGTAATCTAAATATCTATTAGATTACATTAGATTTGCGGTACCTCGTTACGGGGGCGAACAATGGAACATAACATTACTGAATGCAACTACATAAAACTGTAAAAAATCAAATATACACTATTTATTGTGAATTACAAGGGCAATTGCTAATAATAGACATCGAACATGTAATAATCATATCTATATTTTATTCGAACAATACCAACTATGACTTATTGAATTGAACTTTTTATCTCACTATTGTAACCATACCCTACGTCGTAAGGCAGACCGGAGTTATTTGAAACCGAGACGCTTTTCACTAAAGAATACAAACTAAAAGAATACGTTGAACTAAGTATGCTTTATTAATATAACTTTTTTAAATCTACAAATTGCAAAAACAGACTATTTAGACCATGGTGCACATTGTATTCACATAATATTTACGTTAAATTTTATCACCAGAATAATTGTTACAATCTTTAATTATAACATTGAGTCAACACTTTTTCATATATTGAAAGCGAATATTGAAAATTTTAAAAGAATTTCTATTACAGACGAAATAAGGGTTCGCACCTGTCAGTGTAACAGCTGTTTTAATTAAAAATAATTCGTCTCCAGAACCGAGAGTACGAAATTAATTTTGGATTGTTCTCTTTTTGTAAATATTTCTGAATAATTGCTAGCTGAATTTTTGTTGACAATATACAGATAAGACGGAAGATCACTCCTGTAATCCCCGAAGATGTGGGCGGAGGAGTGTAGCAAACTCATACATTTCGCCATTTACGTTTACCTCCCATGGCACAGGTGGTGAGCTCGTTGCCATACACCGGGCATACATCCATACTCCGAGTCACCCGGGATCCGTCCCGGGATCAGTCCGACCCGGGATTTGGCCTAGGACCTCCCGATCGGCAGTCGCTTTTGCAACCATTCGACTAACGAGGCATTCAATAGATGCCAAAATATACAGAGGGTTATTTATTTTGCTGACCCTTTGGCTGAACAGGTCAGTGTTCACTCAATGATCACGGTTTTATGTTAAACTTGTATATGTATCTCTGTAATCTACATATAATTATACTAAGCGTTTATGTCGTAAATATACGTGGAATGCAAATTAAGTTCCGTACATCTGGAGTGTCAGGGAAGGTCTGGTGGCATTGAGGCAGGATTGCGTCGTTGTTTAAGAAGCTACATGCATGTATTGAATGTTACTGGAACAATGTTATTTTAATAGTAAGATAATGTGTTTTAGTAAGTTCTACAATAGATCTGTCGTTTTCTACTCTATGCTTATATAATTATTAGGTAGATAATATTATGTTCTATCGCACAAGAGCAAATAAACGAGTAGAAAATATCTCTTCATTATTTTAAAAAATATTTCGTATTTTCTATATTTACGTAGGCTTATCGGAAAACTTCATAGTCAAGTTACATATTATTAGTTAAGCAGCATTTTGGCTCACTTCTAACAAGACGGGCTGACCTCCTACTCCAGGGGCCTTATACATCATAGCAGGTGAAACATGAAAGCAGTAAGTACACTTGACTACCTACTCCTTCGGGGTAATACAGCGTGATGTTATAATATGTTATGACAAAAACGTGTTTGTAACTTTTATGTGTTGGGATCAGATCAGTGTCTCATACACGATAATAATGTAATGTGCACCACGGTGGATACTAAGATACACTTATAACCAACAGTCGATCATTACCCGTTTCAATGCATGGCGTGCAGGTGCCGCAAGATTCCGAATCGCTTGCACTTTTCGAACTCGTCGCGGCTTTCTTTCCAACTAAAAGTAGCATTGCGATTTTAAATAGGAAAAGAATGGCCTCAGTAAAAGTTCTTTTGACGTTTATAGAAATGGGACTAATTTTCGCTTATTTCTTTCTAAAGATTTGACGCTGACCAACTTGAACCTGATGATGCTTTATTTTGGAGCGAAGCACGTGGTACTATGCATCTGTTGTTTGAGGGAAAGTGAGCGGTGCATTCTGTATGAAGGGACACACCAAGATACTTCGTATAACGTCAATTATTGCAAAATAACGTTAACTTTATTATGACCAAACGTAATTTGGTCTGACGATTTCTACGAAATCCCGCCTGAGCCATTTAACCCACATATGATACTTGTTCGATTTAAAACTATCACAGCTATTGATTGACCAATAACGCTCTGTCAAGTATTAAAATATCGCAAGGACCTTCAACAGACCGCTTTACGTCTTCTAGATCATGAACCATTTCATTTATCTTTACTGCACCAAGCATATTTATGTTCCAATATACTTTTTTCTACAGAATAAAAGGGTAAAGGAAATTTTTATATGGCTCGTGTAAGTACTAAACACACCAAGTAATATAAAGTAGTGATATTATTTTCAATCTATAATATAGATCAAATTCAGTCCACGGCAGGTAAAGACTTCACTGGTATAGACGACCTGATATTAAAATTTGAATGAATATAAATAAAGATAGATGTTAGAGTCCATTTGCATAAAAATTATCACAAACTTATGATGTCTGGTAAAACACTATTTGATCTATATATCACTATATGCACTATAAAATGTTTATCAGATTGGAAAAATCCATATTAGATACATCTCGACGACTGGATAGAGTTCGTTTTAAATGTCAGCAATTCAGGAATAACCTATTTTTCCAATGTAATGAATTACGTTTGAAATCTTTTTCATTGTTCTTTAACCGTTTGCGAAAATCGGTGAGATTTTAATCAGAAATACGATTTGCAACTTGGGGTTTCAATGTATGACAATGACATATTTTGTATTGTATACATCGGCCACGATAGTAAAATTGTCCATAGAAAATCTTAACGAGAACTAGTGGAATACTAGAATTTTCTGATCGTCGTAGTAAACTTCACGGAAGTTGTAGATTACTGGCCGAAAAAGTTGTCTATGTATTCAATCAGCCCAATAGGCATCTAGCCAACACTAGCTTTGTAACGATATTGACTATTCCCTTGTGAATATAAGAACTTGTCTTTTGAAGTTTGGCACCGTCTTGCCAACTTGCAACATCGATTGCCTTTTCTTCCATAGCTTGTTAATTGTGGATTATTTAAACAAAATTTGAATTGTTAACAGATAAATTATCATGAATACAGAGAGTAACTGAAATATTACCACGAAAAGACAAACTTACAAATTTTTAAAGAGAAATTCACTAAATTACTTTGCGTCTACCTGGCTCAATGAACATTATTGTCTTCAGTAGTCTACTACTCAGTACAAATAGGCAAAAGATCAAATTCTGTCTCCATAAGCTGTTTTTATTATGCCTGGGGACTAATGACAATTGTTCGTATTCTGGAAAATTGTGATAAATATCGAAAGCATTATATTTTTGAAAATATAGTTTGACCCTAGTAAGTAAATTGTCCCAGTTTTACGACTGTCAAAAATAGTCTTTAAAATGGCACTACTACCCACATTAGGTATGGCGTGGAGATAGACGCAATCGCATGTCGCAGACGTATGACGCGTGACGCATATATCCTACCTGCTGTACCTACTGAGTACTGAGACCCAGTGCTGTATCTACTGTGACATGCCGTCTTTGCTTTCATTCACAATAAAATATTGAGTCGTGACCTTTTACATAAAAGTACATTTGCCAACACAAGAAAATGTATAAATTTCATCCATTACACATATTAATAATATTATTATAATATACGCAAACGAAGTATAGACTATTTTAAGTTAAAAATAAAACTATAGTCATATCTAAGTACAATTAATACGAACGGCTCACGGAACGCTAACTACCTTTTGTACCAACGCAATAATAATACTTTTAATTGTGTGTATAATTCGCACACATATTTTATTAACAGCTACAATAATTTCAATATTTAATATACAAATCACATTAGTGGCAACGTTTTGCGAACTAGAAACATATTACGGAAAGACAGATTTAGTTCAATTTCGAAGTCCACACACACAACACACGGCGTGAAGAGTTTACCGCGAGCACATATCAAATAACATTATGTTAATTTAGCGTCGGACAAAGGTGAGGAAATGCAGTATGCATGATCTCTTGGACGCAATAACGATCATATATAACAAGCGTTAGGAATCTGCCGCGAATCTGAGAACTTAGAAAATATAATATTTCTATATAATGTGCTGTCTACTCAAAATATTATCGTGTTTTACTAATGTACGTTATATCTCGTGTATTTCAAATAGGGGTTGACAACGACAGCACAATCACAAGTACAATTGTAGGTATTTGTGATCCGATAGTACAATAGTATTTGTGATTAGAAGTATTTGTTATTTAATGAAAATAGCATGAAACACAAATATAAATATGTTTTAATGATAACTCAATTACAATCCACAGCCAAAGCGACCCAGAAAACGGCCGGCTGTATTACTCAAAACAAAGTGAAGTTTGAAAAAAATATAGTACGTCTCTGACTGAATAAATAGATTAAATTCTAATTTGGCAAAATAAGACACAGTCATGTTAAACTCACACAACATAGGTACAAAGCCTGTGTTGGTTAATCTACTAAAAAAACATTTCGGAATTACAATTCTGTAAGTACAGGACTTACGTCCTTCTGAGTTTCTCTTTTACATATATAGATGCCAAGATTAATACACGATACACCAAATGTTTAGCATTATATAAAAAAATTGGACTCTAATACATTTTGGTGGCTGTCCCTTTATGTTATAGAGCTTGGATACAACTCCTTGACACACTAGCTAACATCATTTTGAAACGTATTTCTAGCAATTTAGAAAGACGAAAACACGTGGAAGGACACACTATAATTGACGTTGTTACAAAGCAAAAAAATAAATCAAATGAATGAATGATACATAACACCTTCATGTACTCAAACGTCGTAAAATTATAAGACTCTCATATCAGGGGTGTTACAATATTTAGTTTGTAATATATGTTAGTACTCACCGAGCAAGGGATAGTCTTTGAATGGCTCATTCTTTATGACCTCGATGCCCTCCCCGCCGCCGGTTTCGTTTTTGGAGACCTCCGCGACGCAGTAAAGCTGTGCAACTTGATACTGTTCGCAAAAAAAGTAATTAAATTATCAAAAAATCATCGTTATTGTAATCAATATGGCAATTTACGACTTCATTTTTGCCCAATTCTTTTAATCAAAGAGTATTTAGAAAATTACGTATATTGCTAGTATTGTTATAAAACAAGAAATGTTTTCTGATTGTGACATATAGTTATCAGAGCCCTTTCGGTTTAATTGGTTCCGAGAGCAGAGCAGATTTTGACGGTTTTAAAAAAGAATTTTTAAGACTACAATGATGTATATTTTTAAATTTCAATTGTTTTGTCACGCCACCCGAACACTCTCTTGACGTAAAAATATTGAAATGGTAATGTATACTTCATTGTAACATGCTAGCTCTATTTTAATTTTAAATACGACCAAAATCTGCTCACCGAGCCGGTCTGTTTGAAAGAATCTTGAGGTTCTACATTGTTAGATCATCTATATTTTCCCACCTGTAGTGGGAGACCGAGAGAAACAGTGCTACTACTGTCGTAAAATGTAATGTTTTAAAAGATAAACGTAATTGTAAGTAGTATGCAAAGGTATTATTCATGCCGGTCAATATTTGCACCAAGTATCTTTATATTTTTGAGACGTAATATGACATAAAATAATAAATTGTAATAAAATAATGATATTTAATTGTAATAACGAATGGATTTTCTAATAAGATTAAAAAAAAACTCACTTAAATACTTTAAAAATAT
>DWEE01002497.1:0-11525 GCA_018245755.1 Parelbella macleannani
ACGTGACAATTCGTTTGTTTTAATGCTATGATAGTGCAACTATTGGGATCTGAATCTACTTCTTATTTTGGAAATAGTTCAATAAAAATTATTTATGATACAATATGTTACCATTGCAATAAATAGATACAATAATAAAATTAAATAATTCAAAAACTTTTCCTTCGTTTCATTATATCCAAAAATCTCTGCTATATGTAAGTTAATCGAGAATTGTTGAAAGTTAATGTGTGTAGTTTGTTAACGTTGAACATGTGTGTTCATAATATTAAGCGTCTGCAACTTGGAACAAATGTGGAGCGTTATAAAGTTATCATAAAGTAGTTGAAACTTAGGGCAATCTGCGCTTAAGCTCGCGTCGAAGAGATTCTGAGTGCGGACTTATCCCGCACGCTAACAGTTCGCGGGGGTATTATGATAATGTACGCTTATTTTTAGAAAAAAAAAAGTACATTTTCCGAGTTAAAAGATACTCGTAAGCTTAGTTTGCACCACTTTCGCTACGATGTTGGATTTTACTGACAGAAAAATTTTTGCCTTGGCCCGTTCGTTGGTCGAGTGGTTACAAGCATGACTGCTAATCGAGAGGTCCTGGGTTCAATCCCCCGGTCGCTTACTATTGGATTTTTTTGGTTTAGAATTTCTGATACTAGCTCGGAGTCTGGATTTAAGGCTAGTACGTACATGACAATGGAATCAAGCTCCTCTCCATGGTGGGGTACAGAACATTACAGGGAAATCGTAAGGAACACAGATGTTAACTAAAAAATATTCTATGACAAGCAGTAATAAATAAAAATACTAAGGTTTTATTGTCGTTATATCATTATCAGATTTTATTTTTGGATTCTACGAGTATGTACCGGGATGTCTACTTTCAAGTGTTGTAGAGCTCGCATAAAGTAAATGAATCATAATGTAATCTGCGCTTAACCTTATGTGCAATAACTTCTGATAGGGAACCTATCTCGTGAGCCGCGAAAATATTATATAATAATCTACTGAGACATCTTTTCAAAAGAAACCGCAGGAGAACATTAGTGTCGTAATTTCTTACGACCTTTTTGATGTCTACAAACAGTTACAATACCAACATGTATAGTTTCTTATTTATATATACGTATGTATATAAATTTTTTGAGTGGTTGTCAACGCGGCTACTTATCGTGAGATCCTGGTTTCGATTTCCGTATAGGGTACTATTGGACTTTTCTAACTTAGTTTTTTTAGATAGGGAATTTCATAGTAGGACGATTATAAGCGTAAAGTTCCGTTACATTCACAATTATATTATACAATAAAACGTACACGTTCAGCCGTATATTTTCATATTCTCTATGACTGGACCAGCAAATTTTCGTTCAACGAACCTTTTAATCGACACTTGGCTAAGTGAATATTTGTAAAATGCAGTAGTTATTCCAGTTAGTCGCCCGAATCTACGTATCTATGTAATATACACCTAAAAGTGTGTCCCTTACTCATAAAAATATTCAAAATGAAACATTTTCTTAGGTATTTAATTTTATGTGTAACGAAATAGAAATAACGACGGAAATTTTTAGTCCGGTGACTGTTACGCTATTATTAAACATGTTGGGAGTTAATTACTACTTGCCATAAAATGTCCCATTTATTGTTTAATGCGTTTTCACACTAATTACTATCTATTTATCTATTATTGCAAGAGGCTGCAAGACTAAGTTTAGAGACTAGATAAATCAAAAATCAGAATTAAAAGCAATATATTTAACGTAACTGAGAAAACGGGGAGAAAAATGCTAACGGAGTCGTAATATTATTTTTTTCCCCAGATATAGTAGTATTAAAATATCTCTTGAATAAAAGTAACATTATCATATATAGACATAAAGCCTCCGTCTCCGAGGAAATTACAAAATCAATTTTCGTTCACAAAAATAAGCGTTCCCATTAAAATTGAATAGTTAATAACACAGAACCAACATTCCCCCAGAGATGAATAGCCCGAATTGAATTGAAACAAACCGACAAATTAATTGGATAAACATAACCGGTTCATAATTCTTAATTAGTAACTACGTGTTTAATTGAATTATCCAATTTACGGAACGATATGGGGTATTTAATGAAAACGCGTTATTATTTGGAATTTTTATATTGTACATTGTATGATTAAGAGAATATAGAACGTAGAGAGAGTTTCTCACACTAACGCATTGGTATATTAATGCAGAAACAAATTAACAGCGATAGGTAGGATTTAGTTATACTGTAGGTAGAGACAATATCACTGAGACACGTAATCTAGCCCATAGCAGAGTCCTCTCACGAATGCTGTCCTTGCTTTAATACGTGAAACGAACAAACAAACGTAATATATACGAGAGAATATATTATTCGCTGTGGATACCAGTGATATATGACAAGGGTTGTTTAAAAATTTGTTAAATTGTTTGGTATTCAGATAACTTTGTTACAATTGGTGACAATTTAGCGATTTCTCGAGCGAACAGTTCGCTTTGAGATATTTTTTATAACTGTTTGCTACCTATGTATCTACAGATATAGAAACATGTACGCCATGACAATTTAGCATGTTTATTTTTATATTTGTTCTTTCTTTAATGTTTTCCCTCTAATAATTTGGTTCAACAAGGCTAACAACAGCAGAGGTCTAGAGAGGTTCTTTGCCAGTCAACCCGGGGTAAAAGCGCGAATATAATGTATTATTCGTAGTGGGTGACAACGACAGCTAAGTAAATAAAATTAAGGGTAAAAAATGTACGTGAATAAGAAAAATTGCATGCAGAAATCTAATGAGCGAGAATAGAGTTAGTTCATGCATAACACATTTATATGTATAATGGGAGTCATTTATAAGTGCGACAGTATATTTAATTTCGCCAAAGTTAGATGAAATTCATTCCACTTAATTTCATTTTAGGTAATTTACGAATAAGGTGGATAATTTTAAAAAGGCGGTCGGATTCTTTTTGCTTTTAGAAGCAACTTCGTAGCTTTATAGTTCAGTAATATGAGGCGCCAGATTTTAAAATTTTATATTTATGCGATAAAATTTTTAATACAATAACGAATTAATTTCTTTTAAATGTAGCTTAGGTTGAAATAAAATGAGTCGCTAAGTAACTGAAATAATTAATTCAATGTGGCGTTACTTTGCGAAAATCCATTGTAATTAATTAAGTTAATGTCACTTTGCAATGATCGACGAAATACAAACTATGATGGCGTATAAATTGATACATTAAAAAATGGCTCAACATAAAAATGCATTGAAAAGTATTATTAGCCCGTTACCATCAAGTGCTGGACTACTGGTCTTCCAAATAACATGCCGCGACATCAAAAATATATTATTTATATTTCGTGTAAAATAATATATTTCTGTAAGAATTGTATCCAAAATCCAAACTCCGAATATGTCATATATGGCGGGCTCATAATCATGGCAACGCCTCGAGGATCGATGGGTCCGGGGTTGATTTATTGTCGGCGGTGCTATCTTGAGCCGACTCGACCAAATTCGATTCAACGTGCCCAAATCACCCCTCTTCATGTCGATATTTGGACAATCGGTTCAAATTGTACGACTGGATGAAACGGAATTCAGTGACATAAAGTCACAACCCACAATAATAGACATACAATATCAGAATTCAGTTCCAGTAGCCTGCTGTTGGAGATGCCTATGTCCAGCAGTGGACCACAACTGTGGTAAGTAGTAAATTAATTTTTTTTCCACAGTTACTTCACACCGGAAATTAAAATCACATTAGAAGAAGAAGAAGAAGAATAGAAATAGAGCGTATAAGCAATAGAAATAGAATACCGGTTCGGAAATTACTGGACATATTCAAAAATTTCGACTTCTCATTACACGCGCGAAGTTTATTAAAAATGACACTATTTAGTATTCCAAATTGTACAGAATATTCTAGAATGCATTGCTAATATTAAAAGTCATGCGACGCAAATAAAGCATATTCCTGTTGCTTACTCTATATGAAGTGTATTTAAGTGAATAAGCATTTAAGAGCTAAGCAGTTAAGCATTGTACATAACTACGGGAGCTTCTCGTGTTTTTATTAAATGTTATCATTTTCTTTGGAAGAACACATTTTTTGCGTGATACATTTATATGGCATTTTTGTAAAGTTATTTATTGAATTATACTCATAATGTAAAACAATAAGGATGTGTGAAGTTTATCAACCCGCACTCCGCCAGCATGGCAGACAATGGCCTTACCACTCTCATTCTGATAGAAGAGCCGTGTTCAACAGTGGAACGATAAAAGTATCAAAAAAAATGCTTGCAATTATTAATAATTAACGATTCATTCGTTAATAATAAAAATAAAAAAAGAATTCTTACAAAAACAATAGCCTCGTTAGGTAAATTAATTTTAACAATTTTTTAAAGTTTCCTTTTGAAACAAAACACGATGAAATTCTTTGAAATGTTCAGGTAATTTGCATTTAAATTCTTTGATACGCTGCGTTACTTGAAATATCAGACGCTTTATCAAATGGCAAGTAGATATTAGAGATACAAACGAGAGGAATTGCATTCTTGATAAAAGTATCTTTTTATATCTTTTTCAGATCCTTGAATATGTTTTAATAGATATTCTAATAGTGTGTTATATTTCTACATGACTTTCATGTCGAAATAAGTCTAGTTTGCAATAGAGAAGTCAATTTCTGTCACTACGATATAATGATATACCTTTAAATGTATATGATTGATATTTCGACACGCTCAATAACGCTAAATAATTTTTCATACTACCTCCACTCATTAATAATAATAATAATTGTTAATTACCTAATATACATAGTGTTAGATTTCCTAAACTCATATATTTATTAAGAATAAATTCATTAAGCAAATAAAAATGAGTGTAAAAAAACGCAAGCTTACCACTGTAGTCAACGAAGAGGTCGACAGTGGAGTGTAGAACCCACCCACAAATAAAATATTACATAGATTGTGTTATTTACGAAAACATATTTAAGCACAGACTTCCATAGCTCATATATCTTACGAGTGCGTAATATCGCCGAAGGAATTTCCGTGACCAGCGAAGCGGAGAGTTCGCAGCGACAAAAGAATCCTCCTTATAAATACAAAAACAAACGAGAGGCGAAGAAACAATTCCTCATCTCGCTCTATCGCTTCCGAGCCGATTCACTGCTCGCACAAATCACGGCGTGTTTATTTACGTTCTGTATACCGTGACAGGTGTGTTGTCTCCGTGTAATAATATGAGATAAAATAAATGATGTTACAATAAATATCGGCCCATCAGTTCAGTTTTGCGTTCATTTCTTTTAGGCTGGAGCACTGTTACTGCAGCGATAGTTAGACAGCTTTATAATGCTCTAGTTGTTTATATTAACTTTTCATATCTTATTAACTTTTCATCTCATTTGGTTGCGCCATTTGCAAAAGAATATCAAACGCTACTACATCTGGCTAGATTAAAAAAAAAATACTAAATAATTAAATATTTTGTAATAACCGTTCTATATTTTCATAGTTCAGTTCTACAAATTAACTAATAACCTAGTTTCCTAAAAACTTATCATAACTTATATATGAAGCTTACTTGGCGACATAGACTCTTCTTTACCGTCTGTTGTTTTATTCGCAAAGTTCAATATTTAGTTGAGTCAATTTGCCAATGTGCTGACGGCGATGTTTACTGGCTGAATTTACGAAGACTGAAACTTTTGCAGAAACATTCTCAGCCGGCGCTGACAAATAGAGGTCATGTCAGGTCACACACCTAGCCGAGAGAGTTCTACAGCTAAGTTGTAAATAGGGCACCTGTTATACTGATATCCTATTGTTACTTGGAGTTGATTGTACTTTGAAAAATCAATAATTGAGAAAGATACACCTAATTGGCCTTATTACGAAATATATAATTGGAGAAAATACATTTAGATAAATCTAAGTGAATAAGAAATGAAAATACTTGTAAAATCATCATCATCATCATCATTATCAGCCTGTCTTACTCTACTGTTAGAATTCCCTACTAAACGTTATCATGTCCTATCCTCAGTTTGCCGCATCGCTTGTAACATGAAAACAAAATGGAACACATGAAACACGTAACTCACAAAAGCTAGAAAAAAGTCAAACATGGAGTTCAACCAATATACTGGCTGTACAACGTCATTTGAAAATGGAACAAAACGTGCTACGAGAGCGAGTCCAACCAACCGTCTAGCCTCTACAGTCTTGTGGAAATTGAACGTAACGTCTACGCTAACGGCTACGGCTCGCGTCTACACCTACATACATCGCTACGAGACCGCTACGGGATATCGCTCCGAGCTTCCTTTCAGTTGCTCTCTGAGACAGTTAATAAATCTTGGAACGCGAAGCACACGTATAGAAATATAGCAGTGTGATATCAGTGTTATACTGACAGCTGGTTTTGATACACAACCTTTGAAAATAAATGCATTTGAAATTGATACAACTAAAAATAGAATCACGGACATTTAACAGATATCGATATTCGAATTAGATATATTTTGTTTGAAATACTTTTAATAAAGGTTGACCTACTAATTTCGAATGGACGTAACATTTTTAGCAACCTACAGTATTTTTGGGGAGGCCTAAGTTAAAATTACTTGTCTCTCAGTAATTTCAGCTTTGCCTGGAGCGACTGTTCCCGGCCATTTTTTGTTCAGCTGCTATCTAAGCACAAATCTTAAGCCATTGACGTGAAAAAAGACGAGGAAATAAATGCTTTCAACAACTAAAAGGCGAAACAGGGCAACGTAACCAGTTATAATCACAGCAGCGATAGTGTACTAGTTAAGATTTCCGACATTTCACGAGTTTCGAGTTCAAAGAAGTTCATTGGGTTCATAATTTTCAATTTAGGTCACGTTTTCAACTCTAATTTGTACAGTGTAGGAAGCAGATCTGTAACCTTTTTGATTCTTAAGTCATGCCTACGTGTAATATAAGAATAATAAATAGGAAATATTATGAAGTAGTTTTATTGTGTAGGTAATACACAGGACTGTGCGTTACTTTGGGAACATAAAAGAAGTAATCCATCTTTATTTTTTACCTATTTTCAGTTTACCGTCGCTGTAGAACTACAAGCGCTCTGTTTCATCAACATAAAAGTGTTACGTAAACGACTCGTACCCGCAGATTGCCAGGCGCGTCGCGATATCGCAATGAGTCGAGAAAGTGTTCCCATTGAGAACATATTGGGGTTCGTAACATCTCGGGTCAAGGTCGTATACTTTGTAAGTCAATTTCTTTGTGCGTTTAGCGAGGGTCGTGGGTGTTATAGTGCGAAAAGGAGAGAATCATGTTTTATTTACAATATCTCAACACTCTCAGGTACTTTTGCTCAATGTATAAGGTCGATTTTATCGAATTCACTTGCATTTTTCGTGTAACGTAACTAGGACAAAGGCTTTTCATTTTTTATCGCACTCATTCAACATAAACAAACATATTTGTATGTAAGGATAAGAAATCTATTGTGCCTATATAATTTATAATAACATTTACCATTAAATAATACACGTACTCTCTCGTATTGAAAGCATACAATTATCGTTCGTGAAATATAAATGAATTTTCCGGCTGTAAATACAAAAATGGACACCGGTCACTTTCAAAATACAACTCACAAAGCGCACAAACGTATTATTATACTTACGTGGTAACTAAGAGTGGTTCTAAAAGGGGTAGGTCGGGGTTATTTGGGACTGCGTGTTATAAAAAATGTTTAAATACACACGTGTTGAGATGTCTCGTGTCGAAAATGTACGTACGGCGTTGTGAAGCTTTAATTAAAGGGACGGGATCAAAAATATAGGTGTGTTTATAAGTGGGAATAAAGTCAGCGATTTTATATTCCAAGGTGCTAAAGTCGGATTTTGAGGTCACCAACAATGTTAAAGAGTGTATTGTTTTATACTAATCGTTTAAAGCTCACTTGGTTGTGAACGAATCGCATAAACTTAGAATGAAATTTCAATGTTTAAATAATGTTTTGCATTGGAAAGAAAATAGAATCTTTTTTCTATATACTACAGAGGTAAAGTAGATAGATAGAAATAGAAGTAATGTAAATTGCAACATATAGGGCTAGTTAGCACGAAATCAGTTAGAGAGATATTACTTATTAGTACTTAGTTAGAAGTAAATCAGTCAAAGGTAATTTAAGTACCTACACAATTAGGACGAAGTCAGTCAAAAACATGTTACTACGTAAGTATTTAGGTGTCCTACCTAGATCAGTCAGACATGTTGAATTTTGGCCACTGATTTAGAGAAACCTCTGGTTTTTTAACGTGTCTCTACCAGATAAATCCTTCAAACAGGAACACCAAATTATAAGCCGCTTAGCGACAGAAATTTTCTGAGATAGTGCTTTCACAAGCAACCTCTGGATAAAAGGTCCGTGCCTAACATTTTTTTGCGAAAATGTTGAAGGTTCTTTGGGGATTTATGTTGAAGTTGCGGGTTTTTTAATATAGAGAACTTTGTGATGTTTTTGAACTTTATTGTTCTTTTTTTATTATTATTATTTACTTTTGTACATCGACTTGTAAGAGAGCTTGGGAAGTAAGTATTAAGAACTACGGGGAAGTTTTCCGTTAAGTAGATATTAAATGTTCTTTAATCACAATTTGCTGTCAACCTGACAATCCCCTGCGAATGTTATGAAGGTTATAACATAGTTTAAGATATGTCTCAACTTAACACGATGACACAATTTGTGAGAGCCTCTAATTGAGACACTTCAAAACTGGCATCTCTTGTGACGGCTTGGGGTAGAGAATCGTTCTAAAACCATACACGGGATAGGTTTATCTATATTTTGTGGCCATTATGACTTTAAATTTTTACCTACCTGTAAATATAAGATGTTGAGCATTTTCATTATTTACCATTATTTTTGCAAATCTGCATTGGAGTAGCCGCAAATTATTTGTTAACTACACACAAATCGTCAACATATAAATCCCGAATTTATATTTCGGAAACCGATATCAGCATTTAAATTTTAAATAACCGAAACATATTCCAGGTTTCGACGGGATTACATCCTGTTGACAATATACAACGGAAATGATGTTATCTATATGAATACATTGCATATACAAATGGACAGTCGCGACCACTTATGACTGGTCACACATTAGTTACAAACTTAACTTAAAAAATAGTTATATGTAGTTACTACACAAGGGTGACAAACATTCATCTTCAGTATGTTATTGCTAATTTAAAAAAAAAAACTAAATTTAGCAGAGCTTATGTATTTTTGATCGATATCACTTTTCTTTGACGGTTTCATATTCTAATAAAAATATATAGAGCCAAACATTACAGCTGTGTATATAGGTACATACATATTAGAGCACGTTCTTGATCGTAGCAATGATCGTTTTTGGTCCGAATTTCGGCACGTACGGGTTTGCGCCAAGCCTTACTGTTGTAATCTAATAATCAATATGTGACGCTTGGGAGAGGTAACAGTGTAGTACATTTTAGATCTACGAGCTTCGTACACATAGAAGATAACTCCTGACTTTAAGAGGAAGTTTACTGCATAACACGTACACTTGATTTTTTGCTTGTTTGCCATTATAGGTTTTTTTTGTCAAAATCATAAAACGCATATGTATTCTTCAAATATTTAACACAAAATGAGATACAATCAAGATGTAGTTTCGTATGAAAAATATTATGTTTTCGGCGACTTACAAATTTCTATGAAGCACCTCATTAAATAAGCCTCGCTCTTCATTTTCGACTTCAATGAAAAAAATTCACTTGAAACGTCTCTAACGGTGTTGATGTCGCGTACCTCGGCGTTCCGTTTGCTTGCACATTTAATATTTTAATTCTGAAATCTAAAATTTTACTTCATTAAATTTGTCTTGGCTTTTTAACGTCAATGAATGTTCGAGGCCTTTTTATTAGTAACGTTTCTTTATAAATACGTTCTATCGAAATAAGTCGCATTTCTTAATTTAAATTTTATCTACACTACATACTTTGAATTCTTGATGAACTGCGATGTAATTTGGTTATAATATAGGTCAAAGTAAATTTTTTTTTTATAATGAGGGTAAATTTATAAAATGTTTAATTGACACAGTATTTTGTTTAAATTATTCCAAAATATCTTACCATAATCAAGGGCTCATCGTTATTTAAAATCAAGCAAAAGACTCAACCATAATTATTAATAAACCATATCATGAAAATTGTTGTTCATATAGATCAACGATCGTTGCAGATAGGTTTACAATGAACATAATCTTTCACCTCTATATTATTTTTGCTAAAAACTGTTTCATTATACATGTAAAACAACATACTTGCAAAACAACATATTATGTTCTTTTGCAAGGAAACTCATTTCATATTAAATCTGGTTCCATAAAAGTTCATGAAAACCGAAAATCGGAGACAATAGAAGTGAAAACTCCATCGGATGATAAACAAACCTTACACTCACTTAGCATATACCGCAAAGCCTTAAGGCCCGTACGCACCTTCCGTTTTTAATAATTAATTCATTATATTAACAATCGACCCATTTTTCATTCCACTGTTGGAATTTGGGTTTCCTCTCATATTGAAAGGGTTAAGGCCATAGTCTGCCACGCTGGCTAAGTGCGGGTTGGCAGACTAATTCAATATATGCATTACATGAATTGTATTCACCCGTTTATAATATTTAATTTATAAAATCATATAAATATCAATTTATTTTAAAGCGACCATTCTTGCACAGGTTGAAGTTAAAATCTCGTTTGCGTTCAATTCAACTCTATTCAATTCATTAAATTCGTTCTTAATCTGATCATTCTTGTGTAAATGTAAGAACACGTACTAAAATAATCATTATGTCAATAGATTCAAATATTCATATATTAGGTAATATATTTAAGTGACGTATGTGAAAAATTTAAACTTCAAAGTACCTAATCCGGTGACCCTGGCAGTACATAAAACAAACTGATAATATTATTCACTAACAAATGATACGAAGCAAGTATTTAAGGAACATTTTGCATTCGTTTGGCTGTCAATTACAATTAAGGCTTTATCTGACATGTGTCACAAAAATGTTGCTATCACGCGTATAAAACTTGAATAAAAATATTAAATAGATTTTATTTTAATATTTAGCCTAACAAAAAAGTAAACGGGGCACGTGCTGGTAAATAATTATCGTTATCTATGGACATTTGCAACACCCGATTAGTGACCAATGCTTTGGCGGCTTTCAAGGAAAGGTGCCTTTGCTGTTCTCTTGAAGAACTCTATGTTATCATGCTCTGGGAAAAGCTCAGACTTGCCAAGTAACTGTACTGTATCAAGTCAACCCAAAATATTTACTGTATTATGTATATTCAAACTTAAAAAAATAATTTTGGATCAGTGCCCGGTGTATGGCAATAGACTCACCGCCTATTCCATGGGACGGAAAACGTATTTGGTGTAACGTG
>DWEE01002498.1:0-11524 GCA_018245755.1 Parelbella macleannani
GAGCTTTTGTCGATTAAAGTCCATATTGTTACTCTTCTGTAATATTATCTAGAGTTCTATTGTAAGGTTTTCGTAGGTAATACACGTGTGATCGAAGCCTTACACATGTGTTTCATAACAGAAATTTGTGTGTGAATTTACGTGATTCTATTATTACAATTGTGTAGAGTTGTAAACACGTTATGGACTCCTTAAATCACCAATGTGTAACTCTACGTCTTTAATTTGAATACGAAACTAGTATTCGTACATTGCTAAAGTCATGTGATTATTTGACCTCACGTCACCTTCACCTGACTTGTGCTTGCTATACTCAATTCACTTTGATATTTACACAGTACTCTACAACTACAAATCTCCTCAGAATTGTTATAACGCTGTTTAATATTAAGATCGCGTATTGCCTCGTATAGGTTCTGACTTACGTGCATGCCATGTATCGAACCGTAGACCCTCGGACTGGGAGAATGAAATCTAAATCACTAGGTCATTTGTTGCTAATAAATGAACATGATAATTTTTTAACTTGGCTTTTTTGACAATCTTAATACTTTTTGTGGAGATGTTTTACATACTTCCTTATTTTTTCTATTTTTATTTGTTCACAGTTAATACTTAAATAAGTCTCAAGTGAGAAAACCGTAGTTTTACTAAGTATCTTGCATTAAGATAAGTAAAAATAATAATAATATAGAGTATCGAACACATAATTAATAAATAATATTGAATAAAATATATCTATTGCCATACTATATAGCACGACTGTTAGCAATAAAATAGAATAAATAATTCTGAAATATATCTTTCAACGATTTCAACCACACACTGAGACACAACGTTCCGAAACACGGCACATACCTGTCATCTGCGCAAAGCGTTTTTGTGGAGCGGAAATCGAATCCCGAACCATTCGAGCGGAAGACAATCACGCTACCCACTGAGCCAAAAACTCGGATGCAGATACTGTGACCGGTGATCCGAGCAACCGTCACATTGTTAAATAGTTTTGAGTGTATTACGATATTTTTTTAATTATACGAACGACTGCCCTTCTGGTCCAGTGTTTTGCTGAAGACCTTTTAGTTTAAGTTTTACCATATAAAAATATCGTGGTCCGTTAATATATCTAATATTTATGGTTTTATGATTAAAGCAAAGCAACCGCAATCACCGCAACTTTGAAATAATAGTATTGTGAATAAAACCGCATACATTAGAATTTTCCACAATGTTTTTTTAAGGCGGGTGTAGTTTGCCAACAGGCAATTGAACAAGGTGGTAGACTTTTCATTAGGAATGGAGATTCGTGCTCTATAGTAGAACGATAAAAAGGGGTCGATAAGTATGAACATGATGATGATATATCGAATGAAATAAAAGTTGGTTAGGGACTTCAAACCGTTATCAACTTTACATTGTGCAGGCGCTACGAGTACTCTACGCTAAAGTGCTACGGCATCTGCGGGATATTTATTATATGGGGCTACGAATATTCGTAGCAAACAAGGATATACGTATGTAAATATTATAAAACAGTAACTTTAAAATAATTCTGAATTTTTAAATTGGGATGCTGCTCGTTTCGGAGACCCAGGATTGGAAAGCTTGGCGCCGATTAGGAGATGCCTATGTCCAGCAGTGGACATCCAAAATTGATGATGATGAACTTTAAAAAGGGATATTGACATGATCGATGTTTTGATTAAATTGGCTATTTACAAGGGTATGTGGGATTTTACTTTCGGATTATCAAATTATATGAGATCTTTACCGTCTAAAGCCTATTTAGCTCCGAGCAGTCCTTTATTTGTGTCCTACGAATAATACTCATTTGGACGTAGCTGTCTAAAGTCCTTCTCTACTTAAAAAGTACCTGTTATAATAGTAAATTACATAATGGAACAAAAACAATAATTTATACAACAATCTCCGCACTTCATCAGTGTACAAGAATAGTGTGGAATAGTTCTGTTTAAACTAACATTTCTCATTGTACGAGCAGCAAAACAACAGAACAACAAAAACTTCTAATTTTCTGGTAAATTTATTTTATTAACAGTGTAGCAAGTTGCTAACTATAACCATCATTTACTCAGTACATTGGTCGTGATGCCGGTACAATCGTAAAAAGGAGGATATGGCGAAAAGTAAACATAAAAAATGTTATGAACTCCGAAGCCGATGTAAAAACTAATGTGCCATACAAGTCGCGGTCACGTTGATTATTCTGACTCTATCTAGTAGAAAAAGCGCTTGTACAGTCGATAACGCAAGTGTTAACCTTTTTTGTGTTCCTGACACACAGAAGTTTTGAATCGTTTATTCGTCTATTGTTTTTGGATTGTTTTTTAAGTTTGTTAAATGTTACAGATTCTTTACTTTTAACTTATGTGATCGTATGTTTATTATTTTTGAACTGATGTCTTCTAAAACTAAACGTTAAAGATTATTTACTTTTAATGTATGCGATCATAACCAATGACGCAAGGAAAATTAAAAGCTGTACAAAAGAAGGCTAGCAAGAATAACTCGATATGTATTTGTTTGTGCACGTAATTGCAATAAAACATGAATTTTTAATAAGGCACTGTTCAGAGAATTTACTTAAGTTATATACTTAACATGCGTTAGCCCATTTGCTGATTGATTGATTGATTATATTTGATTCGAAACAACTGACTGACAGACTAAATGTCAAATTCTTGTTATCATCAGCATTCATCATTTATTATCATCTCATTCATATTATCATTAGATTATATCGATTGGTTGCTGGACTGCCAATCTTAATGAGCACGATAACGATTGCAGCAGGATATTAAAGATTTTTTGCGTAAAGAATGTCATAAAAAGTTTTGTCAGCGATTGTCCTCTATTTTCCGGTGTAACATAAAAATCACTCCAAGCGTAGTGATAGCTAATCTCCTGCGAAGTACAACTTGGAACATATAATATGAAAAGTAAAAACAGTAACTTGGACAATAAATAAATTTTATGTTATCGGCAGTAAAAAAAAACTTTTTTAATCAATCTATTTGTAAGAAAATATTTACGTCGAAGTCGTGTGAAGTTATATCTTTGGAAAAAGCCTAATCATGTTGATATCGTTACTTGCGAACGTGTTACCCCTATTATATTGTGTTAACCCTTTAAATTGGGGTCTGGAACACATATACTTTGTTGTACGAGTTGGTTATGCCTTGGTTATTTGATGTGCCGTCAGGTACAAGAGTACGTTTTGTTTTAATACCTATTTTTATGGTTAACACCTTCAAGTATTTCCTTTACTCTGAACAAACTTTTAATAAAACAAGCAGTTGTTTAATTGTAGGAACTTTACATGTGGCAGATTTTCTTCAATCCGCGTTACTTTACTGGTAGATTTATGACTCGCCCAAGAAGTATTACAGAGCTTATCCTTTGATTTCACTAGGTACTGTGAAACCTCACTTGTGATTTTATTTTATGCTCAACAAATGCATAAACCTAGTCTGCTTGCTCTGAACTTCGTACTTCGGTGAAGTGGAAGTGGAAAAGTCTTCGCGTCTTTTTGGTGTCGTCTTTCAGGGAAATTTACTACCGGTCGCACTGATTGCTCGACTCCTTACGAATATTAGGTACGCTATACAGGCAAAGCGTAGCTGTATTCATGCTACCATTTCTTTACTTATTTGTTACAGTGATTAGTTAGTTCCGATAGGTACTGGTCAAAATTCCATTTTATTTTAATAGATTTAAAATTCGAACGTCATTGACATTCTAAATTAGAAATTACACGTCTATAAATCGTAAAACTATCAGCGGTTTCTCTAAGTGTAAATAATACAATACCTTTTTTAAAATATGACCAGCTCTGTGTAAAATATTTTACAACATTATGTTTAATATTAATTCTATTTGATATCCAAGATAAACGTTTTCTCAGGACGTCAATTTTTTTGCAGTGTTACATTTAGCTCGAGTTTTTCTCTGAAAAATGACATGTATGTTATGTATACCTAAAATGCAAGTTATTTATTTCATAGATGCTCTTGATTAGTAACTCATGTTAGATAAAATGTCTTTGGAAAGGAGTATAAAGGTACTGTACGAGCTTATAAATAAACGAGCCAATAATGTTAAACTGATTATTGTTGACGTTGTTCTGATCCTAAAATAATTTCATTATTGCAATCTTGAACGCAATTGCGTTATCTGTGCACGTCAATATTCTATAACGCCAGTGGTTGTAAAACTTTACTGGGAACGCGGTCGAACAATGAGGCATGGAAAGTTTATGTCAAATTATTCGATTTTTCGGCCTCTAATCAGGCGCCGCCCATTGTCGGTGGCGTTATGGCCGCCAGAGCCCGCCGTTTATCTTGCTGAATGGGGCCTTTTACGACTCCTGCCTCTGTTTAGACTGTGTAGGACGTTATAGACGGTGATTTTGGGAAGGTAAGTGTTTATATTACATATCTTTAAGGCACTTGTACAGCAAATGTACTTGTATTGATTAGGTAAATGGATTTTAATATATTTTTGCTGACGCTTCCATAATTTTATTGGTAAGCTACTAAATTCCTTAAATATTTAAATACGACTCTTCCTGACATCATTCTATTGGCGAGTATTAGGGCATTAGAGCCGTGGTGCACAGCGCTACAACACGTCCGCTGGCGCTAAAGAGAGCGCCGAGCACTGCACGGCGATACATCGCTCAAGTGAATTACTTTCTCATTATTAAATATAACATATAATCCTTCGATCCGGAAACGAATAACGCAAGAATTAATATTTAGCGGTAGAAATAGCTTACTACTATGCTCTTGATGGAATATCTGGAACGAAGGTTCTAGCACTTACAGATTTATCTGCCTATATCTTGTTTGACTACACTTATCAGGCAGTTTAATTACAGGCTATTGTTCAGTACACAAAGCTTTTACGATAACAGCATGTATTATACCTACTTCGGTATGACTATCATGTTGTTATTTGTGTTTATTCTAAACGGTCTAATAGAGTTAGTTATGTACTTTAAGTTACCTACGTGAACTGATCATTATCCAATATGAATCGCGGGTCGATAACAGAAAAGCACCTTCCTAATGCTGTCAGAGGAGTAAGTAGTCAATAACAAAAACATTGTTTAGATTAATATTTGTATTATATTTAAACAATTAGATGGGTAGGTATATATAACAATTAAATATATTCATTTATAGAAATTTATTTGAGGATTAAATGAGTGCTCAATCTTTTTCCAAAATATTTTCAGAGGTCGCTGTGTAAGCTAATAAGCTTGTTAAAATTTAGTTCAGCGTTATCCGTATGTTCCTCTGATTTTAATCCGCTTGATGCGGTTTGCGCTCTCTTCGACATTGGCCATCGCTTATCCATACGACGAACGAACTCCAGAGTTTAGTTTTTTATACCAACACGTCAGGTCCCTTACAAGGTTGAAAAGGAGCGTCGAATATCCCTTTTATATTTCTGATTATCTACATATATATTAATATGTGAAGCAAAAACTTTGCACCCCTTTTTATGAAAATTGGGAAGACGCAGAAGCATAGGACTCGATATATGTTAAAGCTTACATAGAGAAGGAGTGCAGCAAGCTGAAATGTAGTGTAATTTGTATTACAAATACCTTAAAGTAAATTATATTAACCATTTATTATTTACATTTCCATTGTCAATGTAGAACCTGGGACGGATTGCTGTAAATAAATAGCACAGACGCAAGATTTATAATAAGCGTAGTCTTTGATATTAGAACTTAGACCACGGTCAAACTGTTTTTCTTAATGATTTACGATCGGCTGTCGATCGCTACTGGGCCACTAGTTATTATTATTTGTTTTAAAACGATGTAGCAAACAATCGATTATCAATTGAATGTGATATGACAAACACAAAGAACGCAATATCCAAATTTCGTTTGTGTCCGTATCTGATTTACTTAGAAGCTTGTAATCTTTTTGAGATTGATCGCCCGTCACCGACGCTGTTGTGATCTTAATCTTCTACGTCATACAGAAAATCTTGAACATCGAATAATATCAAGATGAGGTTTCGGTAAGAACATTTTAAGGAAATGAAAATCAACGGGGGTAAAACAATTGCATCCATTACTTTATGTGCCAATACATAATATAAGTAATAACTAAATTGATATGTGGTACATTTTTATACACTTAAGAATATGCAAAGAGATATAGTAAAGTCGAAATATGTCAGTATTTATAGCGACCCTTTTACCACATTCTTGGTGAGAACGTTATATCAATGGGCACCTTCGTGTGCGCACAAGGACCCGGATTCAATTTCCGGTCGGGCCAGGTATCTGAGTTATGTGGGTTTGAGAATGTGGGCGCCTATAGCGTCTACAATACGTGACGCCCTATTATGATCTTGTTTTTATATTATTAATATTTTATAAAAGACTATAAATTTTATTACTAAATGTAACTTATAATGATGAAGGGGACATCGCAAGGAAACCTAATTAATGGTTTAAACTTTACCAAAATGCTCTTTAATTTCATGTAAGGTTACCCAAGCTGGACTTATCCAGTGGCAGTCCATGGTCTTGACCCTTTTCATTCAAGGAGGAGACCCGTGTCTAGCGGTTATATTAAAAAGATTGGCGGCAATGAAAATGAATGGTTACAGCTATTGAACGGGTATAGAAATCCCTTTCAGAGTTCAATCATTCTCAAATCCTTAATCATTTAATATGTAATAAACTTTTTAATGTATTTTTGATAGTTATTCCTAAATGTATCTATGTGAAGGCAGTGATTAAATCATGTCCGGAGTCCCTTATGTGATTTTGTACAAACTTTTTTATTGCTAGCTATTATTTCTAAACATACATGTTTCCACTTCTCTGAAGAAATATACATTTATATTAATGTGTAAAATCCTTTTCAAAATCCTTGTAATACAGCTACGCGACCATATGCAATAATCGTATTACGTTGCGAGGTAGTATTTAGTTTTATTGCGCCCGTAAAATTATTTTATGAAGCCGCCCGGAGACGGGCTCAGCGCGATCAGACTGCGAATAAGATTTCAGCTATGAAACAATTGAATTACGTAATAATGTGCTTTATTACGTAACAATAAAGGTGATATTCGTTTGGGTCGTTAAATATAGATATATTAGCAGCTGCGTCGTGGACTGTAAAAATGGGCGAATTGAGTCTTTTGGTAATGATGGGCATTTTTATATGTATACACCTTATGAATGATTAAGTATTGTAATAGTTATTTGTTATGGTTTTTGGGTTACAATGAATAAAATAGGTGTATTATGGCACAGAAATATATTAAAAATGCGAAAACTACAAGTTACATACATATGTATGTATCTCGTAGTTATTGTTCTCGTCGTAAGTTGAAATGTCAAGTGATTAAATTGGATGTTCTTTATTTAGAAAATATTTTATTTGCAATTGTAAGTTGCTGATTTATATTTAATCTTTTTAAACTTCTACATAATAAGTGTTTCCCGTATTCTATAATCTAGTTAATAAATCAGTTTAAGCTCATTGTTGAATTTGGCGACAATGGCGTCGCTGATACTCGATTTTATTTTCATAATGTTTCATAATTTAACGTTGATTTTATAATTAGAATGATATTTTTATCATTAGGTATATTCAACCGAAGTAATACTTATTGCCGAAGTAGTACTATTTGTTCATCGGGCGTTTTTTTTATTTAAAGGAAACATCATCCGTCTCATATGAAGTACAAGTATTTTGAACAGTAACATCTTTCTATCAGCTGGGCTGTCTATTTTTTTTCAATTTATAAGAATATCCAAGATGGCGGCTAAAGCGATAATGGGTTTAATAATTCGAATAATCACAGTAATTTGAATATTGTGTTGTGAAGCGCAACGATAATCGCAAATAATCAAATCAATCTGCGTACGCATTAAAAAAACGTCTACAATGTATAAATAAAAATAATTACGTTGTTCATTTCATTTATTTGTTCAATGGTTCATAATATTGTAGTTTTATTACGTTTTTACGGCAATGTATATCAACGAGCGCGGCTGCCCGCACAATCGCCCCAATCGGCGAACACAACGCAAATAGTTCTAACAAAGCTTTACGATGTAAAAGAACATGATTTTTTGTTATTAATAGTGACGCGAGGCTATGAAAAAGCTGTTTTATTGTTTACTTTAGGCTTTTGTGCGTGAATCCGACGGGTTTATTCACATCAGTACTGGACTGTAAGTACTTAGCTTAATACGTTTTCGCTAAGGGTGTATATAAATACGCGCGCGTAATTCGCGGACAGCGGTTTTTTTTTATGTTATTTTTGTTGTACAATTGACGTTAAGAAAGTATTCGTTGTATTTGTTTTGAATAGACTTTATGTCTCAATGTTGTCTAAAATATCTTTTAGACGGTGGATTTTTTGCATGTTGCCTCTGCGGAATCACTAGCGCAATAATTACTGATTACCTATTATTTTATTTGAAAGCTATATTTATTGTAAGTATATAGCAAATATAAAAGAGGCTTTCTATTTTAGTCCTCAGCAGCAAGATCTACATTACGTGCTACAACAGCGCCGCGTAGCGATTAATTTGATTACATTTCAAAATGGGTTCATAATAGTTATCTTAGCTATTCCAATAGAATTCAGAGGCACATGAACACCGTGATACAAAGAATGGTGACGCATGGCACATGCTCCACTGAAACAAAGGTCGTACAAAGAGCGTCCCCTTGCGAAATTGACATAATTTTCCACACGAAAAATTCCTCTGATCCCCCTTACATTGTTCAAATTTTATTGTAACAAGCGAAGACAGGCCCTCGTGCACCGATGGCCAGTGTGAAGCTGAATATCTTTGCGATGAATAAACGCTACAAATACTGTCTTACTGTCTTATTCTATTATCAAAACTGTTATTGATAATACTGATTACTAAATACTTCACTAATTGCAATAAAATCCTTGCTTCATGCTTTCAAACTATTAACAATTAATTATAAACCAAAATTCGGGGAATGAGCTTCGCAAACAGGCGCGCTTCGGAAGTAATTCTGTGAAGTTGTCATATCAAACTTAAATCTGGTTCAAGAAGCTTTATTTCTTATAAATAATTACGTTCACTTATAATATGAGAGCTTACTTACAGTTACAAAATTAGTTAACAAGTACGGTTTTAAAAAAATTATGTCATAATATGTTACACTGTCCAAAATACCAAAAATAGCGCTTATTATAATTATGAGGCCATTAAGTAAATTAAATAGTATAAGCTAATGACAGCCTTATTGGTGGAGTGGTTACAAACGCGACTGCTGGTCGAGAGGTCCTGTATTCCAATTCTAGGTCCGGTGCTATTGGTTTATAAATAATTATGTATAATATAATCATGAAGATAAACATGTGTATAATTATAATATATTTGATATGTATGTATTAACATAGCTTTTGGTGGAAGCATGTCATATCACATTCCTCTCGCTAGAAATCGCACGACGTTTAAAACGTTAATTATTTTACAGCGGAATGTAACGGATTTTTTTAATAGCACCGTCGCGTCGGGTGACGATAGCGGGATATATTTAAATAACCGTTTCCGATTGAGTAATACTCATACTGCGGCGGTTTTAATATTGATATTATGTAAATGGTCATGTTCGTGGAATTTCAGTTTTTATTTTACACGGCATACCGTGTAGAAACTTATTGAAGTAAACATGTATCTACGTCATCATCTTCAACATCATCATTATAAGAATTAATTGAGCCTGTTTCAGTTTATAGGACATAGGCCTCAATTAAGAGCATTTTGGTCCATAATCACCGTAGGCATGCGGGTTGGACATCGCAGATCATAGGTTCTCGCATCGCCTACTTTGCGACTCCTGGCCGTCCGCGACGAGGACTGTTGGCTGTGCCTGGATAAGCTGCGCTTTACCGGATTCAGCGTATGTAAGTAGGTCCGCATTTAAGAAGTGCGTGTTTTATTTATCATCGATACACATTATGTATGAAGCTATCCAAAGCGCGCGCAGTCCATTGCGGCTATTGACGTGATTTACGTCCATGACAAAGATATAAACATGTAAATGAATGTTCGGCGACACCGCGGGATGCGTCGCGACAGATTTATCGCCGGCACTCGGACGCGGCGATATATGTCCGTAGTATACTACCTTATATACATATTATCTACATATATATCTATATATCAAGTAATGCCTCATTCCAATTCCAATTTCAGACTCAAAAGTATTATTCTTTATTCGTAGCTTGCATCAAACTACGCAGGACTGCAGATACAAAAAAAAACAACTTTATTTATCTAACAAGAGATTATCATCGTCTTCATCAGCTTCCACCCGGCCACCGCTGGACATAGGCCTCTCCAATAGCACGGCACTGAGCTCGATCTTTAGCTCCTTGCATCCAAGAGCTGCCAGTCAAAAGATTGTATACTTATATTTAAAACAGGAACATACAAGGAAAACATGAGAAAATAGAAAAGACAACGTAAATTAAAATATAGTCATTTTTGGATTGAAACTCTTTTCGAAAACAACACCCGCTTTTTAAGACTAGGATCGGATTCTTGATAAGAGTATTTTCTTATAACACTCCCACTTGAATAATGGTGCTTAAACAACTAAATAGCGGGGAAACAGATGAAATGGTTTTGCTTTGGCAACAGATTATTATAACCTTGGAGTGTTCAATCTCTATACTGATATTAAATTTATGTCTCATGTCAAATGTTGAACATTTGAAACGAAATTCACAGAGAATGTTCGCGTTTACAATGAAATAACATTGTGAGATACATTGTAAATCAAACAACAAAGACGAGGTATAATTAACTCGTGGCCCGCTAATAAATAACACACGAACTCGATGTAGCCCCAGCCACGCGACCTCCAAACGACAGTTAAAAGCTAAAACAATCTTGTAACAATATTTCACTAAAACCATTTCTCTCTCCTTCTGTAAATAAATGAATGTGGAGAGAATTTTCGTTAAAACGAGACGTCGCCGAGTAATAGTTGTGGAAAGTTATATAAAAGATCCTTCAAGAGTAGGAAGCCTCTGTCAGGCGCCGACAACTTGGAGAGGCCTTTTGTATCGCCACACATTGGATCTGGCTCCGTTTGTACAGTCGCGTAGAGAAGTGCTAGTCATAAAAATAAGCGATATTACTTCCAATGCCATACTGAGTTTTTCGTTGTTGCCCACTTTAGTATTTTTTTGTGTTCGTTAGTGTTTTCAGCTTTCTAGGCATGCAGACAAGTTATTCACATGAATGATTACATAATATATTTTCCTGATAAACAGTTAACTAGATTTTCCATCGTCGTACACGCAAGCCGGTTTCGGCGAACTCTGACTACCCCATCAGGCCGTATCTGACCTATTTGGTTAAATGGTCATGGTATCTCTCAGAACCTGCAACTGCAACTTCAAAGTATGCAGGTTTCTTCATTCTTTTTTCTCCATGTTATAAATAAATTAGTAAGCCAAT
>DWEE01002499.1:0-11522 GCA_018245755.1 Parelbella macleannani
ATTGTCATTAGAGGCAAAGTTGCAGTTTCAGAACTTTGTACAGCAGTTAGGTACAAACTTTAGTCAGAGAGTTATTGATATAAAAAAAAAAAAATTTATTTATTTGAGTTTCATTAAAATATAACAATATGTCCGTTGCTGTAAAGGGTATGTGATAAAGTATCAAATTGTTTTTCTCATTTAGTAATTCTTATCGCAATCATTAAACTTTCATTGTGGGGTCAAATTCCAAATAACTTTTCTGGTGAACGTTTGGCTTTAAACATACTGTTTATTATATTATAATAAAAGAATCGTGCAGGTATGTAGTAGTACTTCATGACTGAGAAGTCACGCCTAATGTTATGTTTATTTGAAACCAATATCATTTTAAACTTTAGTATTTTACTTTTGATAAAAACCTAAAAATGGTGCATATACGAACCGGATCTGAAATTCCTAAATTATGCTGTATTAATTTAAAGAACATTTATAACTAAGTTAGTTATATACTTCACTTCCCAAGTAACAATATATTTGGCGTATGAATATTTATAGAATTTTTGTCCGACTGCCTCGTTGGTGGAGCGGTTGCAAGCGCGACTGCCGATCGGGAGGCCCTGGGTTCAAATCCCGGGTCGAGTGTTATTAGATTTTTCTAACTTAGAATTTCTAGTAGTGACTCAGAGTCTGGAATAGTGTCCGACGTATGGCAATAGACTCACCACCTATTCCGTAGGACTTAAACGTAACTGGTGAAACGTGGGAGTGTACTGCACTCCTCTGCCTACCCCTTCAGGGACTACAGGCGTGATATTCCTTTTTTTACTTGTGTGGTAATATACCGGCACTTGTAACAATTTTTTTTCAGAACTGAATAATGAGTAGATGAAACTTTGAATAAACAATAATTATAGTAAGAAAAACAAAGATGCTATGTATGACAAAAGAATAGAAATAAGGGTAGTTACAGCACCCTCTATGTATGTTTAGACTGTTAAATAAATGGTAAAATTCATATTTATTTTAAAGCCCTAATTTTGTATTAACGGTGTATAGAAAAGTAGTAGCAACATACATACTTTATACATTATAAATCATACTGAATAATCTGATATAGCTTTTGCTTTCAATGGACCTAGATGTGTAATGGATTTAGTACACACCTAGGCTTGAAATAAATAACACATACTATAACACTTGTTTAAACCAAAGTGTTGTAAGACATGTTGAACCGGGTCTTGGGTGATCCCAGTATTGCATAGTCTATCTATGTAGGGCATGTGCCCTGGCTGCCTACAAACAGCAGTATAGGTGGAGCATAAAGCTGTGCTTTGTGATCCATGCAGCAGTCAGCCTAGAATTGCTCACTGCTACATTATGGTGTACAAATACAAATGATGTGTATGTGCACATCATTTGATTGTGTATACTGATGTTCTTGCCTGAGAGAGCTTCAGCGAGACACAGCTTATCTTACTGTAATTAGATGTAATGAATAAAATACTTAGAACTGTAGGCCTTTATAAACAAAAATGCACATTTTATATTATGAAATAATCCATTCTGCCAACATTTTATCTTGGAGAGTCTCCACACTCTAGACGGTATAATTTGTGACCATAACTGGAGCATGTCAAGCATAATAAGACGTCTGCACACTTCACGTAAAGTTACAAGTTATGTTTTCTCATTTAAAAAAATTTATGTTTTCCTCTTTGCACTTAAATTATCATATGTTATGAGCTCATGTAAATTATTTTATACAGCCCACCACTGCAATTATGCAACAGACAATTTTAATTGGCTGACAAGAAGTTAAAGTCTGTCGTTACATATCTTCAATACTAATGAAGGTTCATTTTGTCATGTTTGTCTTTGGAATTATTTACCCTTGATGTAACATTATGTATATTAATTAACCAGTTTCAAAGACCTTGTAATGGTTAGCTAGAGCTTGCTTGGCCTCAACAAGTATTTAAATACATTGTGTTGCTGTTGTTGGCAAATGATGATGTTATGTGAATAGGAGATGTGAAACATACTTTGGTCTTTCGAGCCGGATCCAGGTAAGCAGCTTTAATTATCCAGCCGCAACACTTGTGAAATGCAAATAGTGCAACATTACAGAAACTGCAACATCGTAAATCAAAAAAATTGTATACGGTTCTAAAACGACTGCTCTTTGCACAGGAGTGTTCATCGTGGGCGCCAAGCGCACCCCCTTCGGCACGTTCGGCGGCGTATTCCGCAACACTTCAGCAACCGAGTTGCAGACTGTCGCCAACGTCGCTGCTCTGAAGGAGGCTGGGGTGGCCCCCGAGCAGGTGGACTCGGTGGTAGTGGGGCAAGTCATGTCGGTGCGTGAGATATCGTTGTTTTAATTGAAAACCAATATTATACTCAGGATAAACCTACCTTTTTGAAAAATAACTGTCTCTCAAGGGCCACATATCTAAACAGATTCGTTCAATATGAATGATTGTTTTGAAAATGGTGTTAAATAAGTAAAAACTTAAGGACCAGACAAAAGGTATCACTTGGTTAATACAAGTGTTTTTGAATGTAACAATGATGTCGCTGGTCCTCGAGCGATAATATACTGGTATAATACACATGAAATGCTGTTAACTTAACTAACACTCGTTGCTTATTGACCCCGCCGTCGTCCACCAGGCGTCGCAGAGCGACGGCATCTACACCCCGCGCCACGCCGCGCTGAAGGCGGGCATCCCGCTGGACAAGCCGGCCCTCGGCATCAACAGGCTGTGTGGCTCCGGCTTCCAGTCCATTGTCAACAGTGCTCAGGTATGACAGAGATTGTTTATTCCAGGGGATGCACCCAATAAGAAAACCGCGTTATGAACCTCAAATGTCTATTAGGTTATTTAAATATATTTTCAAAACATTATGTGACGGAATATGCTATATATGTGACAAGAACTTGAACATTAATACTTCTTAAATATATTTTTAGTATTGCTAGATACATACACATTTATGTCATTATTTTTATATAGCAACCGGGTGGTGTGTGGTCTACTTTTGCAGGTTGCCAAATACTTTTATCGGTACAGCGTATTGTCTCCTGTGGAGGACGTAGGGAGCGGTTACACTCGTCACAAAGAAGTCTTTATTACTTCCTTTATCATAAAGAAAAAAATCTAATAGGCGCTATTATGCAATTGGTTGCCACCCGCCCACCGACGGGAGTATACCGACCTTCTGCGACCGGAACCAGTCTTTACTGGATGTGTTTTTAAAAAGTGTTTAATGTCGTAGGATATCTTAACGGGTGCAGCAAAGATATCTCTGGCTGGTGGCGTGGAGAACATGTCGCAAGCACCCTTCGCAGTCCGCGGTGTGCGTTTCGGGACCACTCTTGGCAGCTCGTACGCGTTCGAAGACACCCTATGGGCCGGCCTAACGGACTCCTACTGCAGCCTGCCAATGGGCATGACCGCCGAGAAGCTGGGGGGCCAGTACGGCATCAACAGGGATGAAGTAGACAACTTTGCGCTCCGGTCGCAGCAGAGGTGGAAGAGCTGTAAGTCGTTTTTTAAAATTACATTTTATGTGACTTATCATAACATATTAAACAGCAGTTGCCCGGACTCGCCAGGATTGTTCCCAGCCAGCTACACTATTAATTATCAGCCAATATGATAAGATGTAACTTGGATTACTTCTATTTTACAAAAAGTTTTACGACTCCGTACAAAAAATTAAAACCCATAAAATGCAATAATTCTCACTCGTGTCCTGCAGGATTACATTAAGTTTGAGTGAGAATTGACAGAAGTTCATAATATGATCATCGGCGATTACATAACGGTGGCTTAATTGCAGCGACCTTATATATTTTCAATAAAACACTTAGTTTACATTACATGACACCTAGTTTAAAATACAGTATGGTCTGGAACACGCAGATTGTGAGATGTGGTATTTAATATGTACACCTAGCAGTAGTGCATGCGGCAGGCGAGCGTGTTCCACCAGCTGCTGTGATATCGGAATGTAGCCACATAAAAATGGGCTGAGCTTGTACAGGTGTGGCAGGCCGTGTTTTACACGGGCGTGGTGCGGAGAACGCGCCAGTAGAAGGTCGGCAATCTGAGCAGGAATGATACAATTTACTAGACATTCCTTCAGGCATTTAACTTCAGTTTGGTTCACTATTATCCATGCTCATCTACTACCGTAAAATGTTCAATGAGAATTCTAAGTGTACACTACATTGTGAGTATCAATTCGAACCTCCATGCATTGTAGTGGTCCCACTTTCTTGACTTGCTATTTCCGAGAGTGCATTAAAGAACATTACTTAGTAGTTGGTGTACAGTGTATCCGTTGTACCAGCAAACGACTCGGGGGTGTTCAAGGCGGAAATGGCGCCGGTGTCGCTTACCATAAAGAAGAAACCAGTGACGGTGGAGGTAGACGAGCACCCCCGCCCGCAAACCACCCTAGAGGGGCTGAAGAAGCTGCCGCCCGTGTTCAAGAAGGAGGGTCTGGTGACCGCCGGGACCGCGTCTGTGAGTAAAACAATCAAATTAAGACCCAAAGACAATTTTGAACTATCATTAAGCAGGCTTAGCTTTTACTGTATTAACTAGTGAACACCCACACATTAAAATTTTTAAGCCCACATTATTACTAATATAAGCTCACAACCTCAGACTCCCAGTTAGTCTCTCCTACCTCTAGACCAAGTCGCCAGTAATAAATACATTTATTTTAATTAAAACATTAAATATAATTTCGACATTAAATATAACTTTTTATTCTTATGATTAATGTTAATTTACAACAAGGAATAATAAGTTATATAATTAAAGTTCTAAAACCAATTATAATGTTTACTTAATTAAATAAAATAAATAAGAACCTTTTGTTTATATAATTATATAAAAAATTCACGTCCAAAATGTACTTGTATAAGTCTCAATTTGACATTTTGTTCGACGTCATCGCACTTAAATTTTAATGAGGCGATGATTATATTAGCATCAAAAATATTTATTTCTTTTTATAATATTATTGTTTTATATCCATAAATGTGAAACGTCTTAGTTTGAATTTCCAAACTATTTAGTGTCAGTTTGTTTACATTTAGAGACATTATTTATCTGTTGAAACATTGCCAAACGTTGATAACATGCGAGACACTATGCTGGACAGTTTCGTGTTAGCCGTATTGTGTATGGAAGTACATGGTACCTACCCAATGCGAAAAATGAGACGTTAGGCGCTCCTCCAGCGAGATCGTTTTAGGACTGCTGGTAAATTATGTAAGAATCTACAACGGGATACTTGTGCGTGCCCACACGATCGCCTGGCAGTTTAAATGTCAATTAAAAAATGACGCGCGTTTACAGATACAATATTATTAGCTGCAACGGTGTAGGAAAGCATAGTGAGTTAATCTGCCCACCTTCAAGTTCTCCATAATGTTGTCTTGGGCATGGGAATGCTGCAAACCCGCATTAGCTGTGGCCTTCGCGGCCTTAACCTTATATACTTTGAGAGGTCGTCCTTGTCTAACATTCGAATTATAAAAAAAATATTGATGATGGACAGCTACCTCTCACCTCAGGGTATCTCGGACGGTGCGGGCGCGCTGGTGTTGGCCAGCGAGGAGGCAGCCAAGGGCTTGAAGCCGCTGGCCCGGCTTGTGGGCTGGTCGTACGTGGGCGTGGACCCCAGCATCATGGGGGTCGGCCCTGTGCCCGCTATCGAGAATTTGCTGAAGGTCACCAAATTGACATTGAACGACATTGACCTTATTGAGGTGAGGATCTTGTCCCCTTCACATCGGTGACCTGTTTTGCGCACTTCAGCTGTTTGTTACATAATGTATTTTAATTTATGCACGTATGTATGTATATATTGAGCATGTCGGAAAAGAATAATTTGTATTTACTTTTGTTTTTTGTTATCATCCGTTATTTCTATCCGGCGATACATTATACTTTTTATGACCTTTGCTGTCCAGGCGAGTATGTTTATTGTCCCTAGTTAGACCGATAGCCAGTTGGTAGACGAGTTTTATGTCTAAAGCTGGTCAAGTGTCCATTGAAAGTCACACTTTTGTAATTGTAAAGTTTAAATAAATTGCTAGTTCAAAGTGTAACCCTAAGTTAGGCAGAGCTACAATAACTAAACAGCTGACGTCCAAGGTTATACCTGCATAGATCCGTTAACTTTACAAAGTGGTATGTATTGTGACGAGGTTAATATCAGAGTTGAGAGATGCGCTGTATAAATGTTGATCAAAATGTCCTGTGACCAGATCAACGAAGCGTTCGTGGCGCAAACCCTGTCGTGCGTGAAGGCGCTCAAGTTGGACCTCGACAAGCTGAACGTGAACGGAGGAGCGACGGCCCTGGGCCACCCGCTCGGGGCCTCCGGCTCCCGCATCACTGCGCACTTGGTGCACGAGCTCAGGTGAGGGACGCTGCTTAGCGAACACTATTTACAAACTTAATCATACTAAAAGTTTGAGTTACATAAAACTTGATTATACATATATATGTATATCTCGTTTTATTTATTACGCTGACGAGAAGGTCAGTTGATGATTTGAGCATTCAAAAACGATTAAAAGGTCGCAGCGGCCACAGTCAGGCACAGTACTCCAGAAGTGTTAATTAGTAAAGGATGACTGTGTTAACAGTTGTAACGTTTGTCTTGTTCACAGACGTCGCGGGCTGAAGAGGGCCATCGGCTCCGCGTGCATCGGCGGCGGGCAGGGCATCGCCGTCATGATCGAGTCCATCTAAGGCAGCCGCGAGTTCGTCAGTCGCGTGCTCACTCGTATATTTTTAATGGTTCACTGGTATTATTGCAAATATCAGTGCTATAACATTTTTAATCACTTTTAAAAACTTGATATTTTTATACTATTTTTAATATCACATATTTTGTAAAGACTCTATATATTATTAGTTACAAGCCAATGCATAACGTACGATTTATATTAAAATCTATGTAATTGAAGTACGTATATGCAAATATTTAAAGAGAAATGAGGTCTTAGTCCAATGGTTGTGATGTAAAAATGGTTGAAAAACAATAACCTATTTGTCTTATGGCTTCGAGCAAAATGCAAGGAACGTTCGAGAACGAATACAAATCAACCACTTGTCCCTGGAAGTAAACGCACACGTGGTGGATGTCCATGTGGTATTCGTCTACCTTGCCCTTGTACGGTCACGTGCAGAATATTACAGAAGAAACGGCGAAAAAGGGACACACCTCGACAACTAGTGCTGCTATTATAAAGCGTTATGTAAACAAACGTAAAGATATATAAAATACATACTGTTATATATTTTTATATAAATCGGTAACTAATGTTAAGCTTTAAATAAAAAAAATAAGTAATTTTTATAGGGTATAAATATTGTTATCAGGAAGTTGTTGAACCTATATTATGAAGGCGTTAAGAATGTAATTATAATACATTATATAAAAGAATAAAATTATTTACACATCACGTCGTGTTATCATTGCACGTTTATCTCCGATAACGACAGCGCGGGCAACACACCAGCCTCGCGATGCTCCACACTCACCTACAAGTAAATTCACATTACACTTAAAGTACAGCTTTAACTGACTTGTTAGCGGTTTAAAAACACCGAAATATTTTATCTTTCACGATGTCTTAATACCTTCGGATTAATACGATGGAAAAGGAAAGTTTTCAGTGTTCTAGAATCGAAGCTGTGTCCGGTGTGACACTTTTAGCAACTGCCCTAACTTGACTAAGAGTCAACGTGCTGATCGGGCTACTGGCACTAATAGGCCGCAGCTCTGCCGCTAATTGAACACATAATAAATTACACTACTAGGAGTAGCGGGAGGTCGGGAGGTCAGCAACAGACCTGTACGTGGAGCAGTGGCGGTTTGTGCCTGATAATTAAAAAAATCTGCGCAATCAGAGAATTATCCGTGCTGATTGTCAGTCTTTATCAGGATGGGAAAGCTGTGCAGAAGATGGCAATGATGTAGTGTGACGACAACGGATTCAGACGAATGACTGTTATGTACTCTGTTGTGCTGCAGACCAGTAACTGCGGCTTGCCACGTGACATGTACTCGTGCTTGATACTCGCCAGTCCAGTCGAGCACTTAGAGCAGTGAGTGATGAGCAGTAGCCATATGTAGGACAACGCGTGCTAAGTACATTTACAGCAAGTTATTTTGTCACTATTATCATACGTGTTGATAAAGTATGCCACATTGTAAAAAAAATTCCATTTATCAGATATCTATAGATAATTTTTTATTTTTTTTATTTTAGGTATTACTTCTACCGATACATAATATCAATATATTAGGATAACACTAACTTAGAATATACAAAACGTTACAATGACTTTAAAATTTTTTTTACACAGAAGAAGAATGAGCAGTGGGATACATAAAATTCCTCTGAGTAAATGAACGATTTTATTCTTTCAAGATATATCATTTAGGTACCCTGAATGCTCAGAAATCGTACGGGTAGGTACATTTTACCTTAGTGTGGGGTGAATGCACTTTGCTTTAACACACGATATAAGGTCATCATATGTGGTCGGGTGCTGTTGCGTATATTAATGTCCATATAATCATAGATAGCTCCGTGTCTGGTCAGTCGAGCGTTACTATCGACAATATATTGTAATATATCGTAATACGCCTTTCTAAAATATATAATAGCGCCGTCTGTGACCTTTAGTACTTTATTGTAAAAATACGCAAAATTACATCGACGTCTATCTGAGCGTATAACATTATCGCCGCAAACGAGTCGGAGCGCGCTGCGAGGCGTACGTGTTGTTAGCATAAGTTTGTTTTCAATATCGTTCCAATTTTAAATCGAAAACATGGCGGTCGCAGTCAATAAAGGTAATACATTGATAAACGTATGTAAAAACTATGTTTCTTCGTAAATAGTTATAACAGAAACTTTACTTTTATATTATTAAACTACTAGCTGACCCATGCGATTTTTCGCGTAATATAATAGTAAGCACATCGTAATTTTTTTTACTTTCTATTTTACAAAACTTCTTTAATAACAGTACTCCCAGTTATGTGATCTTCGCTGATATTTTCTGTAAAGATATCTTTAATACAAATGCAAATATTATTGAATTTTCGTAGGTTCCTACTCGTTAGATATCACCTGCAATCATACATGTTTTCAATCTTACAACTGTCATGTTAGAACAGAGTGGTGATAAAGACGCCCCCTACGAAGTCATGAACATAACATGATATTACTGTATTTAAAAAATCAAACATTTTTTAACAAAAATATTACCATTACTTTTTGTGGTGTATTTTTGTAATTCCAAATAATATATTCTTTAGGCTTTATAAATATAAGCTAATAATTATATTGAGTTTTACCACCTGACAAACGCCATGATAGAACAAATTGTTACTAGATGTCGCTATATGTTATTAGGAAATTCATCAACAGATGGCATTATTGTACTTCATAAATAATATTAACATTTTGTAACAAAAACATTTTCTTTACAATGTTTAGTGAATTTACGTTAAAGCTAAAAAAATATAAACTTTAAAATGATGTTTGAATGAATCATTTTGATGCCACCTAATACAGATCTAACGCACCTACAAAAATACCCTTATAAAATATTATTATTAATATGTATATGATATTGTGTTTTCGGTAGTCCAGTGCTGCCCATTACCTGTAAAGTTAATTAAGAAATGGGGACATACAATAATGTATAATAAGAGTAATTATGATTGCGATGGTGAGGTTGTAATATCGAATACCAGGTTCCACCAGCAACGGTAGCACAACCGCCTTTGGAAAGCTCACTTAGAACTGACCGACGTAACAGTGCAGGCACAAAAATAGAGTGCTGTTGTATCACGTACCATAATAGGTACCAGTCAGACAAGAACTATGCAGTATGTGCCTTTATGTGAATTCAATGAACATTTTTTTTCCCAATTGCGTCTATTCTTCATTATAACAATGTACCTACTTAGCACAGTATGGTAAGGAATTATTGTAGATACTATAATTATACCCCCATGACAGGGTCATGGGGGGACAATTATAGACAGACTTCAACTACGAATACGTAAGGACGTATTCGTAGTCAATGTCCAGCAGCACTGGATTCTGATGAGATCACCTCATATTTAGTTAAGAGAAAATAATTTACCAACAGGTATATACATAGTAGCAGCTAAGCGGACACCGTTCGGGAGGCTGGGCGGTATGCTTCGGGACCAGCACCCCGCGGACTTGCTGGCGGTCGCTGCGAGGGAGGCATTGAAGGCTGGCAAAATCGCTCCTGCAACGATCGACACTGTCAACATCGGACAGGTGTATGCGGTATGTTGCAGAGGAAATTGTATAAATATTTCACAATGATTCACTTATAAACGAGTGATATAACGTAGTATGGAGCGCAAGCGCCACTGTAAGCCAACCTTTCTTACAGATAAGTGGGACATCGGACGGCGGGCTCTCTCCGCGCCACGCCGCGCTTAAGGCTGGCATTCCGCAGGAAAAGCCTGCTCTTGGAGTCAATAGGTTGTGCGGTTCGGGCTTCCAAGCGATCATTAACAGTGCACAGGTAACAATATGGGTTATTTGAATATGTTAATCTTTCCTCATTCGACATGTAAATACTTGAGAGAGAACATGTTCCTTTTAGCTATTTAGGTACTACAACCAATACTACAAATATGTAGATTTAATTATACACATATAAGTGAAACTTCTGTAAGACCGTTGTAAATTGAAACTCCCTGAAACGAAAATGCGACATTACAGGAGTCGTGAATTCTGGCGAAAAGTTTGTAAGCGCCGTGCAGAAAGAATCATATGCGCTTGTTGGAATTCCAATGATTGGCACAAAGGTTGGCAAATGGTTGGCACAAGGCAAAGTTTATCGTCATAAAAATGTCTCTAAAATGAAACTACTTTCGTTCGTTCGTATCAATATGATATGCCTCACTTCAGATTGAAAGGTGATTCACAAGCGTGAATCACCCTTTAATTTTCAATAAATTTATATCGTATCGCGGTTTGTTTATAACAGAATGTTAATGTATGATGTAGCGGATTTTTTGTACCAATATTTTTAGTACATAGTATTTACGTAGATTTACGTAGTACCTACTAATCATTACGCCAGCGCACGAACTCCCCTAAACATAAACGTAACTGGTGAGACGTGGAAGTGATATAATAAATGATAGTAATTAATATAGATGTCATAGAAACAAAATAACAGAAATGTCTCCATTTACATAATATATAATATATAATACTCTCAGCAAAAAGTTCTACTAACACGGCGCATGGGCTACACGCATTTTTTTCTCGGATTGCTCTTTGTTTTTTATTTCGTGTTTACAATGATCATATTATTATTACCGTCTTCATTATAATTTCTTTTATGAACCTATACATTATCTGGCTGTCCGAATTTCCTCTCCCGCTATCACTTTGTAGTCGCAGGTAGCCATTCTGTATGTCGAAGTACTCTCAG
>DWEE01002500.1:0-11520 GCA_018245755.1 Parelbella macleannani
AAAAAGTCGTGGCTGAGAAACATTAGAGAGTGGACAGGCATCACCTCTGTCGAACAACTGTTTCGCCTGGCTATGGACAGAGAGAGATTTAAGGAACTAACGGCCAACCTTCAGTAGTGAAGAGGCACAATAAGAAGAAGATATTTATTAATCATAGTTTCTCTTACGGTGAGATTCGGCAGCACCACTAAGTATCCTCCCGATCCGTCCCAGTGACGTCATGCTTTGCAGACTCATTGTGTCGTGAGATATAATTCTGTAACCAATTAAAATAAACTGTCTCATTAATTATTATCATTTGTCTCGGTAATTATATTCTTGATAAGGATAATTAACTTGTTTTACATCGGTTTGTAAAATTTGAATTTGTTACGAGTTTTTGCAATTTTTAATATTTACAAGTACAATATTTCTTAATATCAACATGACAGAGTGGGCGCAGCCAATATCTTTATGTCTTATTAAATTATCATGTTACTTATTAGTTTCTTTAATTTAATTAAACTAATATATTATCTTTATTATACTCTCTGGTCTTCTGTATAATCTGCCGCACTATGTGAATGTGGTCTATGGTGTCGTATCCTCTTCGAAACTCGGCCTGGAATTCGTCAAATCTACACGCGAGACGATTCGTTGACTCTAGAAAACAGCTTATAGACATGGCTCAGGAGGGAAATAGGTTGACAGTTCTTCAAAAGGGTTACATCACCCTTTTTGAATAACATACCTATATATATCTTGAAACTGCCATTTCCTTGTCTTCAAAATATTAATGCAAAGTTAATAAGCAATAAAAGCAGAGTCTAAGATAAAAAAATGTAATTAATGATGGATTCTCTTTAAATGACTGAATGAAATGTTTTGATAGTAGGTAGTTAATAAATAGAAAATGTATGATTTAATATTCTCACTTGAATGGATGCTCCAAGGCATAGCTGTGGTGGTCAGAAGACACACCAGCGTCAGGCTCATCCTCCTCTTCAGTCTGCATGCAGCGTCGCAACTCCTGGAATTTTCGCCGGCCCTGGACCACCTAGATGTTAATAAATTTAGATGTTAAAAAGCAGTTTAGAAAACATTCATTACATGAAAATAAGTTCCATGAGCCTTTAATAAAGACAATAAATTTTAATATATAGATTTTATGTTAATAGGTAACAAAAAAAGGAACATCACAAGTTATGTTTACATCCCATGGAACAAGTGGTGAATCAATTGCCAAACATCGGAGAGAGATCCAGCCTCTGAATTACCACTAGAAATTCTAAATTAAAGAAATCCAATAGTGCCCAACCCAGGATTTAAACCCAGGATCTCCCGATCAATAGTTGTTTCCAACCATTCTACCAACGAGACAGCCCACAGATAAGTTATGTTACTAGGTGTTGCCTTAATAATCAACAGTTTACTTGCCTTAATATTCTAGAATATTTGTGCAGGACCGCCGTCAACACAAAGTTATTTATGAACATTGTTAATTTGATTTTATTTTGTGATTTATTTTTTATATAGTTTACAATTTACATTTATAGTTTATAAGAGTTTGTCTAATAAAAATTATTATTATTGTCTATCGTAATACCCTTGAGCATGTCGAGACATGCTTAAGATTTGTGTGAGTGAAATAGTATGTGTGCAAGTGACAGGGAAGAGCGGGCGATCGTGATTGGTCAAACGTACAACCTTAGTCACTCAACCTACAGTTAATCATATGACATAGTTTTTGAATATATGAGAGCACTTTTTTTTGTATACATTCAGTCGGGAACAAGCCCTCGCAAGAAACAGTAATAAAGGAGCAACAGTGAAAATAGAAAAGAAGCAGTTTTCTTCCAACCCAGCAAAATTAATGTGTTATCCTACTTATGATTCTTTCATCTAAAAAGAACATATTTATAACGGCCCTGAAGATAGAGATTCATTTTATTACAATTGGATTGAAATCATCAGCTATTACCATACATGCTTATTTTCTAGTAGTATTAGAAAACCTACATTTTTGACAGTATTCCTATCATCCTGGGCTGGTGTGAGCTCAGTGACCACAGTGGGAATAGTAGCAGGTTGCACAGCATCGCCATTCTTTGTCACAGCTGTTTTGTCCTTGTCTATAGAGTGTGTGCTGTCTGTCACACTTATGCTCTTACATAATGAAGATCTTCTGCAATAAGTATATGAACAATTTAGAATAGATCACACAAGAAACATTTATTTGTTATATAACACTGTAAAAGTAAAAATAATGATGAAAAATAAAATAATTAGCAATATAGTGCCACATGATAACCCTATAAGAAGGCATGTACTGAGTTTTATAACAGCAAATTTTATTTTTCATTATATTCCAATCGTTAAAACATTCATTAAATGTATGAGAAGTACTAAAGAATGCCAGGGTTTCAATGCTCCTGCATGAAAAATAAAATATTGTTTGATTACCAACTTGCGTAACTTTTAAGAGCAAATAAGTTAGTGATTCGTCACAACAGTGTCACAAATATTGTCCGCACTCAAGACTTGGCAACAAAACCTTAATATATAAAATAACTAAACATTTCTCATGATTGAAGTGGCATCTTCCTGCTATTGTATTGTATTCAGATAGTTCAAGAAAATAAACTCTGTTTATTAAAGTAATATGGTTTTAGAAAAAATGGAGAAGTGCATGCTACAAATTAAAATTTATCACTGTTAAAAGACATCACCTATTTTCTGGGAGTAAGGGGGTGGCATGGAGATACTAAGTCATATTTATGCAAATTTACATTTTATCATATTTATGCAAAAAATTGTAAATACAACATTTGTCACTGCAGCATTTTATAGCGAAACCCAAAAAATCAAAATTTAAAAGTTTTTATACTATAAAAGTTCATGCAAATGTACCTTTATGTGTTACAAAACAAATATGTAAATACTGTATTAAATAACAATCATATTAAGTGTTACGTTGATACCGTTTGTTATGTCAATGTGACAACAATGAAGAATTAGTTCCCCCTCAGTGGATACAGTCATTAAAAACATCCTATTTACTTGCCAAGGGCGTTTATGATACGAATACGAAACATCTGTTCTGCCCTCAAAGGACACTGCTGCTGCTGCTTCCAAACATCGTCCCATTTGACTTTTTGAGAATATTATTGCTTCATAAAAACATTTCATAATCTTTTACCTTATCTAAGCAGAGAATAGCAACAAAACAGTAAAGTTACATGTTTAAAACAAGAAAGTGTTCTCACTTCGAGCCTTTGACAGGTGTGAACTCCTCGGCGTCGTAAAACTCCTCAGAATCACTACTGTCACCCATCGCTACTCAACACATGTATCAAATTCACGGAGAATTGTCACGATGATAAAATTCATATCCTATAATGAAGATATTTACAAATGAAAGTTTCGAACATACGCTCAACCATATTAGACAATTTGACAATTCACAGCTGTCATTGGCAGTAATGACAATTCATTTACAGATATATGTATAGCAAAGGTATACACATAGAGCCATAACTTTAACAGAATATCAAACAACTGTATCAGACAGATTAACAACACACAAATGTCAATAAAAAAACTACTTAACAAGTTAACTCAATAAGAGAGCCAAAAATAAATGATACAACAATTCGTTTGACAACTCGCCTCTATCATTGGCTGTACTGACAGTTTATAATTTAACTATGAGAAATCTGTGCTGAACACAATACACATTTTCATTGATAATATTGGCAAGAATGTGCTAAAGGAGCACTAGATAGCACGATTAAACTCAAAAATATAGCCTAATAAGAACATAGTGGATTCATGTTTATGTTTTAAAAGTACCTACTGAATTTTTGTTAACTAGAATAACCAATCATCACCATCATCATCAGCCTACTCTCGTCCACTGCTAGACATAGGCCTCACCAATGGCACGCCATTGAGCTCGATCTTCAGCTCTTCGCATCCAACCACTGCCTGCCACTTTGCGTATATTGTCACTCCATCTAGCTGGGGGGCGTCTTCCGCTACGTTTGCCAAGAATAACCAATAAGTATGCCAAATTTTTTGATTGGATTGTTTTTTATAGTCGGTAAAATGTAGCCGAAAAGAGCTTTTTTTCTTAGAAGTACATTCATATCATAAGTTTATAGATTTTCTAATTCAAACTATTGGAGGATAGAATCTTTCTCTCTCTATCTCGCAATCTTTAAATTCATCGTTAGAACACGGCTCTCTTCTCATAAGAGGATTGATGAGGAGGCCACAGTATTAACGGAGATAGAATATTGTTCAATACAATGACATGTAGTTTTTAAACAGGGTACAGGTCAAATCTTATTTTACACGTTAACATGTTTATATTTTAATCAAACATCGCTTTAAATTATAAACTCGTTTTTTATCTCATCAATGACGGCATATTAAGAGGAATGCCATAATTAATTAGATAACTGTCATAAAACATTTTAATTTCTAAACACACAAAAGCTGTAAGATTAATCTTATTTGTAAAATTGTTCGGGTTTTTTTCGAAACATGTGAGCAAGCTTATCATGGAGTTATCTTGGTGTAATTTTGTAATTCTAGGACTATCTTATCTGACGTAACGATGGTATACCTAAATTGATCACTTATAAAGATTCAATAATTGAATTAAGTTTGATAGCATAAAATTTAATTTCTTTTAATGTTTTACTGCCTGCTGATCGACTTCTCGACCCAATGCCTCGTCGATCGAATCGTTGCAACCGCGAGTACTGATTAAAAGATCGTGGATTCGATTCACAGGTCAGATACCATTGGATTTTTCTAATTTGAAATTTCTAGTAGTGGCTCAGAGTCTGTGCCCGGTGTTTGGAAATAACCTATTCCATTATGGGACTTAAACATAACTGGTGAAACGTGGGAGTTTACTACACTTCTCTCCCTTCGGGGATTACTTGAAGCTTGATGTTACGTTTTTATTAGAATTGACAATATATTTTTTTCAAAATGATTTTAATATCATAACTGTGCTGGTTGAATTTAATGATGTGGGTACATATTCTGTCGTCATTGCGAAAATTATTATATTTTTTAACTGTACTGTTTCGCGAGGAGACTTTTATATCATCACGCCAGGTCCCTTTTGAGGTAGGCAGGAATAATCAAGTGCCAAATATCTTTATTTTTATCCTTATTTACGTCCATGATTTCATTCATACACGTACGCCGTTTAAGAAGACTTATGACTCCCCCATCAGCCGAAATCTAATCTATCGCTGTTAGTTGTAGTGAGCACACTAAAACTCATCCATGTGTAAACTTAACACTGGCTTTATAGACTGGCTTATAGGCTGAATGAGCACAAAAAATCAAATTATCCTAAGTACAAAGTTCAGACCTGTTGAGAAACTTCGTAACAGTCGACAATATTCAATCAACAACATGTCGAAGTAATATGTCGTATCTGTAACTATACATATTGATGTTAACATAATATGACATATATGTAAGTTATATTTATATGTAAGTCATTCGGTAATTTTGTAATGTCTTTTTATTTTGCACTAATTTTGTATTCTTTGTGTTTCCTAATTCCTACGGGTCGTAAACTACAAAAAGACAATTTCACTGCAACACAATTGTTTATAAAATATAAAAACTTAAGTTTGTTCTTATGTTCAATAAAAAGTATAAATCTTTATTATTCTTTCATCCTCACGCTACAGACCAGTCCTGTATCGTCATACATATGTCTCTGCTTAGAAGCTGTCTAAGTATCGACTTTTTCCTTGAAATTAGCAAAATGACGCACCCAATAGGAATGCTCAGATGTTTACGAGTACCTGTCAACAGTTTTGACCATCGATTCTATTCACGCCCGACAATCTGTTCTGTTTGTAGAATAGAATACCTACAGAAAATTTCATTTGCCTAGAATATGTACAAATAAAAAATGTTGCGTATTGCAGGTTTAATTATATTAGAATGATGCACAGTAGAAATATGGTTACCTATAATTAATTAAACATCATTTTTTCTACCAATCGTTCAAAGAGTTTTGTTAACAAATACCTCTAGAATTTTCATTTGAATGTTACATTGAATTGAATAAAAACATTCGCGTCTTTAGAAAAACGACATGCACATAATATATTATATGTTCTTTAGTTATAAAGCAGCGTACAATTACACACTAACGGTACAATAAATAGAAACTTCATACCGCTCAAAAACACCATATCGTTTTGTTTTTCGAATAATACCTAGTTCAAAGCAATGAGTGTCCCATTTGTGCTAGCCAGTCTTTTATAGCCACACTTTTATATGAACCCTGTATCAACAGCCATAAGGTCAGTTTTAGCATATCATAATTGTAGATAATCAGGTCCTCCAACACAATTGCACGAGTACAAGTCGTCACGGCCACTGGAGCCCTATCCCGCCTGAACCCGAAACCGGTAACCTTGTGGAGTGGGATACCTGATCGCAGCCATTGACCGAGGGATGCGACCTTATGTGCAGCTTCTGGAACCAATGGCTGCTGCTACCAGTTTCAGACGGCCTGGCGCAACTGAATTTCTTTGTAAATTATACTACAAGCCTTAAATAAATGACATTCATATCTTGGAACATATCCACACATTACTATCTCTTACAGCTTAAATAATCAGATGACTGATGAACTGTACACCTATATACACATATAAATATAATTATATTTAAGAGGACAAATAATGTCCGACAATTCGCACTTGGTCAGAGTAGCAGTTTATACATACGAGTAGGTATATTCTTCTCGTTCTGCGAGGAGATTCCTGTTCAACAATGGAAGGAAACAATAAAAGGGCAGAAATGATGATGACGGTCAAAGTGATCTGAATAACAAAATGTTTATTTATTTTTTCTTCATTGTTGGAAGCGCTGAATAATGAGAAATAGCATTTTTATCAGTCGAACCAAATGATAGTAAAGTAGGCGTGTTTCGATGAAGAATCAAGTCAGGCCTGCAAGGATAGAAATATTCCGTACCTGCTCAATGCTCTTTGCCTAGCTCATAAAGGGCTTAGCGTGATATTAACAAAATTGACGTGATATAAATAAATAATTATGTAACAATTAATCTGGAGAGAAGGATTTATAATCCCCTATCATTAAGTAGATTAATAACCCGTCACTGGAACTAGCAATAATCCCCATAAGACTAAAACAAAAATTACACAGTCACAGTAACAAATTGCTTCGCGATAGAAATAGACACTGCAGTAGGTAGTACTTTGTTGTTTTTTCAAAATGGGAAGGGACACATGGTTATTACTCCACCACGCTGTTCAAATGCGTGGTAATGTACATACTTGCTACACCTTCTGGAAAATTTTGAAAACTCTTACATATATTTGCACATGATGTTATGCTTTACCGTTATACCATATGGAACTTCATTTTGTGACACAAACACACCCATAAGTTTTTCATGTCCAAACCACTGCTTAAATTCAAGTACAACAGAAAATATTTTATGTTTTTGTATTATCATACATACATAAATGTCATTACAAAGACTAGTTTGACAAACATAATTGTAAACAGCAATGTCCTATAATTTGATGAACTAAGCTCAATCTAATTATTATAATAATAAATAATTAATATGTCATTAGTTTTGGGAAAACACGTGCGTCACTCAGTTAATGGTAAAACGGAAAAGAATTTGGGGGAAAACTCCAAATCGAACATATTAGCTTTATACATTGTATAGGTATATGACGTATTTACCGCAGCAGGCCACGAAATAAAATGGGAGAAATATTAAAATAACTTTGTGCTACAGTTTACCTATTTCAATTTTAATACACAATTTACAATTACCATTTATTACAATCAAGAATATTACATCTCTTAACTGAAAAGCCGGTTACATCTGAAAAACATCATTCGACCGGAAATTGTTACAGAACTACAAAAAATTACAGACACCTAATTCTTCCAGATCGTTCTGCGAAGGTTTTCAGACAATTGTACATTCCAATGCACTGCCATTGAAGCATATCGCAGTTTTTACAATCATTAAAAACTAATTGCAATGATACTGACAAAGTGTCTTTGTTACAACTCGAATTACCTAAATATATTTCTACTTCGGAAAATAATAAAAAGAAGACGAGAAGGCTAGGTTAAAAATTCCTTTAACAGAGGAACACCTACGACCACTTTAATAGAATATAGACGAAGTGAAAGAAGCCTGTCAGGACCGTAGCAGATGAAAATCTTTAGTACAAAAATTGACGTGATAATACGTATGCATGTAACATAATATGAATATTATAAATGAGATTATATGAAGCATTCAAGTGTTCAAGAAATGGAACTGCATGATAAGATACGCAGATAATTGTGGTTCTTACAATAAAATATATCATGGCTGACAATTAACAATAAACATTGCATAACATAATATCACACTGATATTTCTCAGAAGCTGTAGACAGAAAAGTGTAATACTCCCAAATTCACTAATTATGTCCTATGTAGAAGGGAGTGAGCGTACTCCCATACTCCGGGCACAAAACCAGACTTGGTATATACCTACTACTACTGGGAATTTTGAATTAAAACTCAGTAATTCTTTGTCCGACCCGGAAACAAACCCAGAGCTATTTGTTCATCAATTACGCTTACAACCATTACACTAATGAGGCAGTCAATCAAGACGAAGAGGAGACTAACAATCGATAAAGTTAAATTATCCACAGACTTACGTTCATTTTTAGGTAAGTAAGGCTTACGAATGTCATAAAAAAGAACCTCGGATAGGTTTGAAACTAGTCGGGCTATCCCAAAAAACACGTATGAAAACTCACCAAGCGCTTATTAATAAATATATTTAAAAACCTCATGCCATCCAGTATGCCCCAGGGATCGCATTTAAGGCTTTTGTTTTCTCTTGCATTCATTGATGACTTGTATCCTTATTTTACATCCAATTATCAAATGTGCGGTGACGACCTCAAGGCCACATCATTCGTAACCACGATGATTAAGGTTATTCCAATGTGACCCTCAAAATTATGTGGATAATAACACTGCTATATGTTTTCATTTATAGTACTTATTAGAAAAAAGAAAAACGATCCAATGGCTGCCAACGATTATATTAATAACACAATTATAACATAAGTTTCCACTATGACCGTGACCTTTGAGTCAATATTGATATTAGTAAGCTTGATTTAAAAAAAGTAACTCGTCTGGCTGGTTTCATTGTCCGCCAAACTAAAGATATTATAGATTTTGAAATATGTATATATTCTTCTTTTTAGTTGTTGTCTAAGATCTATAACTAGAATACCATAGTCCTGTCTGGAGATCCTTCGTACGTGGTACATGTACACCGATTACAAAGGCTTCAGAAATATTTTCTTTATCACCTCTGATTCGAATACTCTTTGCTAGTTTATAATCACACGTCTCTAAATTTATATATTTTAGCATGTTATTATATTGTGATATTATAGTGTTGATATTGTGTATCTGCATGAGTTTATTACCGGAACAGTCTCGGTCTGCTTAAAAATATAAATATAACTGTCCCACGTTCCTTTAGCCCTCTCCAAAATAGAATGACATTTAAAATTCCCATCTGCTGTACAAACTATGGACAAAATTCTCCACTCTGTCGAATATGTTCCGGATACAATAAAAATTGTAATGATATTGATACATTTAATACAACAACTTTGGCAAATAAACATCATCTCAGATCCATTAAAAAAACGTAACATCACGTCTGTAATCTCCGAAGAGGCAGAGGAGCAAACAACAAGGTTGATTATGGTAACTAAATGTAATTTTAGTATTAAATGAAAGATGAATGAAGGGTTTATTTATTTATTATTTTGTATGAAATACTGGCATGAAAAAAGTTTTGATGTTATACTAAACCGTACAGTAACTTCTGTACCGTTGAACAACTCGGGAAAAACTGGTAGGTCGTACACAATGTGTCATGTACTTGCCGGCTATAAAATAAAAGACCTCTTTCCACTGGCTGTTGCTCCCAGTTTCTGCGCTGCGTCGGGTTTGGCTGCACGTCTCGTTATCTCGTCCCATAACAACCTAACAGTAAGCTGATTTATTTTATTACAAGTGTCAGTGTTCCTAATTTAATAATAAAGCGCTCGGATAGTCCTTATGAACATATTAATCTAGTTTGAAGTGAAACTTGTAGTGAACTCAATCAAACGCGTAAACCACTCATTTGTTTTGATTTGCAATGGATGGTAGAAAATCAGTTTAGAATAATTCTTTTTGAAGTGACTTCTTTGCTGACGGGGTAAAAATTTTCAAGCATTACCAAAATTTAAGATAACGCGACGAGTAATTTAAAATGGTCATAAGCGCCCTGCAAAACTTGATTCTTACGCGTTTGATTAAAATATAATGGATGGCACAAAAAAAATTGTTGAACATTTTTGATTTGTTATGTGATGTTTCGTCTTTCGAATAACGAGGTATAAAGGTTTCTTAGATATATTTTCCACTATGATTACACAATTGATAGTATTTTTTGGAATCTAGCGAAATTGTTCCATCTAGATATAACACGAAGAAGTTTCAGTTCTATCGCGCGTGGATTCCACATACAATTTTTTTTTAATTTTAAGGGTGTTAATTTGAGTATTAAATACATTTTATATTGACACAAGACTGATTGAATGCTGTTGTTCTGTTCTGTAAATTACTATTGTGTGTAGTTCATGCTGAATACAATTATTTTGAAGTGGAAACGGTTAAGTGCGCATTGAGTACGGGGACGTCGGCTACTTACGGGTACTTTGGACAAGGGCTATTGCAGATTAAATTCTTGGCCTTACTTTATCATTCTTATACCCTTTTAGTTGCCAATTTTAAAATGTTTTGATTTTAATAATTCGTGCGTAATTTTCGTAGACATAACTTAATCGTTTGTTTCGTGCATTGAACTGTAGGTGAAAGGTGTTTAGACCACTACGTGACACTACAAACGGCCGAATAGCCTTCACGTTCCCACGCATAACTGGCAATTTTTAATTGAACATGGTTTCTAAAAAAACGTACTTTATATTCGCGGTAACAAAATTATAACGATACTAGCTTTTGCCCGCGGCTTCGCACGCGTTTAATTCGGAGTAAAAAATTCCCCTTTCCCTATACCGTGGAGATTTCCTGCTCTCTTTGGAATATCTAAATACATATACTACATTTTACTTATTTACTTTTTACATTTTTACCTCTTATTTTTACAAAATGTCTTTATATAAAATAGCTTTTGCCAGCTTTTTGCTTAAAATAGCTTGGAATATTAAATTATTCAAGTATTCATTCAAAAGTTACCTACACAAGTAACTTATTACATTTTTTTTAAAATAAAAACGCGTTGAAGAAGCCAGATTTTGAGATTTATTGACAAAACATTTTTTATCTCTCGTAAAATAAAAAAAAAATTAAAAGTATCCTATGTTACTTCTAATACCTCTAAGAATATGTGTATAAAGTTTCATGGTGATC
>DWEE01002501.1:0-11519 GCA_018245755.1 Parelbella macleannani
GATCAAAGCATTATGACAATATTTTGTCTTGAAACGATCTAACGATTTATTTATGAAATAAATTATTATTAGAGCCCCTGCGTAGGGTTGACTTGCGATTTAAATAACCCTAACAAACTCTATTACCTTTTTTATTTTTATATATAAAGAATCGTAAAAAATAAGTATTAAATAAAAGAGGGAAGGAAAGAATAGGCATAAAGAGGATTACGTCTTTAGTCTCTATATTGTAGTCGTTTATTAAACTCTACAATCACCGTTTGAGTGTCGGTTTTAGAGTTTAATAAATGAGTAGCTATATTGAATAATATTACACTAAAGACTTTATGTAGAGTTATTAAACTTTAATAAGGACTTGAAAAGAATCCTTTATAGTCTTTATTATAAATATTACAATATTTTATAGTCTTTCTGTAGACGACTCTACATAGCGTTTTTAAAGTTTAATAAATGTTGAGATAGGTACATAATTTCAGCAATCGTCACAAACTCTGACGAATAAGTATTAATAAATATAACGTCAGTAGACCATCTGAACTGAACGTGATACCTTTGTCCGTAACACAATATTGTTCGCGCAAGAGCCTTGTAGAGCTGTTCTATACAGTTGTGCAAACACAGGAACCGGTTCAATGATTCTCTTTGCTTGTTGTCGGTCGCGACTAACTGAAAGAGATATAGATTGGAGAGTTTGATCGTAAATAAGTGCAGTTAAAATGTATTAGCTCTCTACAATGCTCTACATTTGTCTAATAATATTGTAAACTTCACAATGTGCGGTTGTAACTCTGAAACTCACTGTTATGTTCGGGAACTGTTATGGCCGATGGCAAATTTGCGATTAAATATTCGACCTGCCTCAAAGCTGTTTCATTGTATGTATTTCATCCAAAAAATGTGATTCAAATATTTTGCAACTTATTATGAACCATCCATTACGATAAATATATTAAAATATACTAAACACCATCATTATCATAAATCCTTTTATCGTTCAACGGTTTTAGACAGGTCTCCTCTCACCATGAAAAAGATTAAGGCTATAGTCTGCCACGCTGACCAAGTACGCGTTGACAAGCATTGGGTCCCTTATGGTCCAACAACGTTTAACATTCTTACCAATCCCTTGTGAAATATAGCCAATAGAATACATTGAATTTACGTAAAACTGCTTGACATATACGAAACCAGGATAAAATTGTCGTGGCAAACATATCACCACCCACACAGCGACTGCACCTTGACGATGTCTCCGATAATATCGAAACTTCGTCCAAGTCTCGAGGTCCATTTAAGCACGATTTTAAATGGTATTATAAGCATGCGTCATCTTTGTAAGCGAATAAGCAACGGCTTAAGCCAAGTATACCGATTGCTGATGAATACGCCGATACTGAATAGGCTGATGAATACACATGGACTTATGCTTTGTGTATTCATCGGCAAATGTTATAGCTAATTTTGTTATTATACGTTGTTTTCAAAAATGAATACAGGACGTTAAACCAAATGTACTGATGGTTGATGAATACACTGATATTCATGTTAATGTATTTATAGACAATTGTAATAGCTGGTTTTGTTATTGTCACACTCATCATCATCATCATCATTATCAACCTTAACCTGAGTTTTAACTGCCGGATATAGGGCTTCGCTACGGGCACGCTGAGCATGAAGAATGAAAATCAATTTTATAAAATCGATATAAAATATAGACATTTTATCGATACTAGTAATAAATATATTTAAAATTCAGATAGCGCGATAACTTTAATGTGTACGGTAATTGAAAATAACTGCAGTTTTTATTACGTTTCCTGGAGTCGAAAGAATTTCTTTTAATGGTGCTCATATTTAAGTTACATTTTGTTGATAAAATCCGGTATGGTGACAGGACAGATGTCGTTTAATGTTCGTTGGTATTGGACGTTAGTGCGAGAAATCAGGCACATGTAAGTGCACTGTTTCTCTTTGAAACGCAGAGGGCCAGAATTCTAAATTGATACTGACTATACGGCCTCAATGCTACACACGTAGACATACACCTTATGATGCTATAGAGATTTAGTTACAAAAGTACCTTTAACTCTTACAACAGCAAGAAACCTTGGGACATCATCCACAGCCGACTGATCCAAAAACATTCAGTACAAATATCGCTCCGGATAGGAATCAAAACACTTCGGCTAACACACGGCTTCTCGAATGAGCATCGACCTCAGAGCCTTTAGTTCAACAGACAACTTCATCAACCATTGAACTAACGGACTCGTCATAACATCTCTGTTTATTACAAATTATTCGCTTCGCTTAATCAAATCTCTGTTTACGATAGTTTCTTTAGGAGAACATTAATGGTTTCCGCTACATTAGTATGCTGGGCCCGTGTGGCGCTGCGCTGCGTCATTAGCTGCCGTCGCTCTGTGCTGTCTGTGTGTCAACGAACCAGTTGTCAAACAAAGAGCGCAGATCATCTGGTGTACAACGTAGCGAGTGTAAATATTGTATATGTACGTTTAATAATATTAAAATACTTGAAAGCTAATGAACAGTTATATATAACAGTACTTCTGTATGACCCCGAAGAGGTAGGTATAGATGTGAAGTAGGTACTACCACTTTTCGCCAGCGATGTTATACGTCGCATGTAATAGCTCAATTCGAGCATACCAACGAAGAACCTTAAATAAATAGACTCTTAAAGATATCGCAGTCAAAAAGATAATATGCTTTGTTTATGTCTAAGAAAAATATAAGAAGAAGCAGTGATTTTCAAAATGTTATACACTGCATTATTACTGTTTTTTATTCTATCTCGACCAAATATTTCACATATGTAATAACGACGGAACTAGAAATCCCCGAAACCGATGTGCGTGTATGAGTAATGAACATAGAAACACGTCAGATTTGTTAGGATAGAAATATCTCGCATTCGACGCTCTTTACATACCCCGTAAGGTACCTGGCGTGACGATCTCATAACATGTAATAACACGTCATAATTAAAGAAATGTATGTTGCTATGCATTTCTCAAAGCAACGGTGCACTGGTTGAGTAACAGCCACTTTCTATTTTATCACAATCACCCTGCTCGATCAGATAACATGTGAATTTAAAAATTCAATGTAGGGGCATGCATTAGAATTTGCGGTATCAGAATCACAATCGCGGACGGACCCGCGGGCAATAAGCTAGTTCATAATAATAATGCAATCTAGAACCAAAGCAATTTATTTATCAATGGGCGACCACTTGTCAAATTACAAAGCAATCATGATTGACGTGTCTATTTGGTCACCAGTGGCGACCCCTATGGTATCCCTAATAATTATTGTTAATAGTTTCAATAACATTGTATCCTAATTAATTCTTGGCTCCTAATACTCGTAGAATTAAATCATTGTATGGATCATTAAAAAAAAGTTAAATATTTTTCGGACGGCAAAAGATATGTTTAGTTTTATCAAAGAAATTAATTAAAAGATAATGAACAATATTTTTAAAAACTGTTTTTTGTAAAAGATATCGAAGCTAATATGAATTAATTAATGCCATGTCATGATATATTGGCAGCGTTTCACTAACCTGATGACGAGTTTCAATATCGACTAATTTGTCGAATAATTCATGATTGTGTCAACGAAAGTTGATAATTAAAATGGATGATACGAAGGTGTTGGCATGTTCGGAACAATATTCATGAAAAGATGTCTTTCAAAGTATTTCTATGGAATAACATAATTATATGTATATAGATGGGTTATCAGCCGTCTGGTTTCCATAGCACAGGGTCTACTTAATTTGATATTAGATGGCCGTGTGTGGTAAACCTTAGATATTTATTAATTATCGTTAAATGTATGACATCAAAACTAACAAAGAAAATAGTAATACAGAGCATAAAACCTGTCAGGCTCTATCTAGCTGAAACCATATTAATCATTCATACAATATTTATGTACATACATATATCTGGTGATAAAAATATAGTCAAACGAAGTTTTATCCTATACTAATAAAAGCAAAAATATATGCAACCAAATCGTTACCTCAAAGCTAACTAACCTAAATGTACCTGCACAGTCCCAAAAATTCGAATATTAAGATAAGGATGAAACAACATCAAACAAGGGCGCTAATGACTGCATTTAAATATATTAATATTCCGTATGAATAATTCAAAAACAGGGCTTAACTTGTACCGTTGTGAACTTGACTTAAATTATTATGACTTAAGTTATTATTACTGGACTGAAGTTATTATAACTTGACTTAATTTAATGAACGTTTCTATAATTCGATTGTAAGTTAACGCCAATAGCGTGTATTTTCCACGAAAATATAAAGATACCTTTTAATGGCTCTTGAAACGTACACAAATAAAATTACCCATATAATTTTAATGGTCACAGTGCACAAACTAAATGGAAACAGAGTATCGTGACCTAAATACGGCCAGCAACAAAAGCTACAGGATTTTTCGTGACGCCAAATAATTATTGCTCCCAGCAGCCGCCTCATTTTTCTGTTAAGAATTTTTTTCATAAAAAACATCGTGACCAACATTCTATTCTTATATAGTACACGGTATTCAAAACGTTCAAAGAGCTAGTAATACTAATCAAAAACCATCTGTCTATGTGTCACTGTAATAAAAAACTTTTAGGCGGTTAGATGAACACTTAAAAAAAATTTTATAAAGAATTTCGAATCTATTTTTTTAAATCAACACTAAAGCACCATGTTAAAAAGTTCCAGAAAGTTTCAAAACTTATATAAAAGTTGCATACAAAAAGCATAGCAGAATATTTTTGTGGCTGCTCAAAATTGAAGCATTAATTAAAGATATTTAAAATATACCTGAATAATTATGAAGACGGGAATGCTTCAGTTTTAAACCTGCACAATTACAATTCATTTATTATAACGTCCTGAGTTTTTACAATAAAGTTGGGAAGAGCAACGGAAACCTGGAATTTGAAACATTTTATCTATTTTCTTACTAACTTGTTGCTTATCTTATCACGGTGCTTTCGAGAACAGACCTCGTGAGAGATATGGCAGATAACAATAACAATATATATGAATGCGAGAAGAATTCGAAAAAATCGATAACTCGATAACAAGAGAGTTGACATGGTTTCGTATCAGGTGTTACAAGAAATATGTGTCAAAGCTGGTTGGCTTTTGCAAAGGATCTTTAATGATTACTAGTACGCAGTGCTTCCACAACTGGAAGTTTCCAGTAGCTGGTTCTACTGTAACAGTACTAGTATTTACATAATGATGATGATATTAAAAATATTGATTGATTGTTTATTAGTTTTCTTTATAATTCTTAATACAAAAATATGTGGCGGGAGAGTTGTTTTGAGAGCTGAACCAAAAATTACTTTGTCACTTACCACCGAGATGAAATGTAGTATTTGTATTACAGCATGTGCGTGACTATGTGTTTTTGTATCGGATACGTGAATTCTATAGTGTTTAATACCAAAGATTATTTTTCTGTCTAAAAAGTTTGTTCGGGCACAAGTCCAAATTCCCAATGGTAGCTCGGAGACTGGATGTGTGCCCGGTGTATGACAATAGACGCTCCCCCTATTCCCTAGAACGCGTACTAAAACTATTTAAAAGTCGAAACACCTATTACAACCCACCCCTAAAGAAAATATTAGCGTGATGTTATTTATGTTTTTGCAATTCCCATCACACTCATTTGAAAAAATTGAGTCAAGTAAACTTAGCACAACTAAGTACATCTATTCTTGGAACGAAATCAAAAACGATTCAATACAAATTTTTGTTGAACATGATTTCATTTTCATTTTCCGCCTAATCATTTTTGTTATAACAATGTCTTTAGGTATGACAGTATATTAACTTTTTGCAGAAACACAATTGATAAATTTCCTCGCCTCAACGGGCGCTGCTGGCAAAAACATTATGACAATGTACATTGGTTTAAACCTTTGTGCAAAAAGCACACAATAAACAAATCGACCTTGCGAACACTTTCGAGCTGGTCACGAGGTTTTTACCGCAGAATTCAACTGGATATTACAAAGAAATACTCGTAAATATTGACTGACAGCATCAAGTTTAAGCAATAAATTAAATGAATAAAATATATTTCTTTTTGGCAATCAAAGCGAGTTATTTTACACGTGTCTCGTTTTTATGCATTAATTTTTGTACATATACAAATATCATATTTGAAATAGACATATTCGGGCATTAATTTAAAGTTGTTCCTTTGAGTGACGCTGACTCATTTGTATTAGAAAATTTAAAAAAGCTTGTGAAATATCTACGAACAATAATAATAATTATACTGTGAATATCAATCGTTTTATCGCTGCAATATTGGCCACGGACCTGGCAGGTTGAACATTTAAAGGCATTGTCTATTACGCTAGTCAAGTTCATGTTGGCAGGTTTCATATGTACGTATACCTTAAGGAACATTTTAAATTATTTTAATTACAGCATGTATTAAATATGCTGCCTATTGTACGACTAATTGTTTAGCTTTTTCTGTTTCTTCCTTTGTTTATCATATTTTGGTGTAAAATAAAGAAAACAGTAATACTACTACTAAAATTTATTAAACAATGACTTGGATATAGTTATCTATAGTTGCCTGCATGCCATATAAAAGAATACAATGTAGACGAAACTGTATTAATCAATTTAATGAAAATGATGGCTCTATATGACAGTGCTATTATTAGGAAAACACGACATACTTACCCAGTATTGGGCAGGGTGATGAGGTAAGATAAGTCTTAATTATTTATTAAGACAGTGGTAATTGGATTGTATGTGATGATGTAAGCGAAGGTTTATTAATCGGAGAGACACTGACTTCCCAAAGGAACAGTCTTAATTACCGCAATACAATATACAATTTTGCAAAACTGATCAAAAAATTACGTTACTTTTTACTCATTATACGTAATGAAAGGAGAAATGACGTTAGTAATCTCAATTTTTTTTCTAACATATACAAAAGTTGCAACGACTTCGAATAAGCATTATAACATAATATCACGCTCATTTTTCTTCGAAAGGGTAGGTAGGGGAGTGTACTCCCAGTACTTTCACGTTTCACCAAATATCGTCTCATGGTTCATGAGTGAAGTCTATACGTTTAAGCATAAAACATATTATAAATAGATATGTTAAGGAAGTGTACCTACTATGCCAAAATTATTATAATAACATTTTATAAAATCAACCTACGCAAAGAAGATACTCTCTATCTCTCTACCCCGGAAAGGGATCTGCGCTATGATACTATAATAATCATCCTACGCATTTGTAACGAGACTTGAAAGGTTAATAATAGATATATATAAATGTTTGTTAAACAAAATTCTTTTGACGAGAAAATGAACAAAATATTATTTTCGATCCATTTGTTCTTCTTTTATAAATTTGCTCCCCCTGTTCTACAGTAGGACGTAGAACACAGCTGGTGAAACGTGGGAATGTACTACACTCTGCCTACCCCTTCGGCGACATACAGGAGGGATACTATATTACTTCTACATAAACAGTACCCACTATACAGAACATACCAAACAACTCCATAATTACCTTTAAAAAAATGTATTGCACACTGTACGGGCGTAATGTCGCGATCAGAGGTCGCTTAAGGCGCATATGCACTGCCCCCCGCGGTTACAGGTAATGTCGCATTACCGTAAGGTCCATATTACGAACTTGAATGGCACCTTAATGGGCCCAGAAAAGGTTTTATTTATACCTAATAGTCTATGGACTGCCATACTGGTGTTAACATAGACAAAGGAATAGAGCCTATGTACTCTTAGAAGTTGATATTCGAATTGCCACATACTAGTAAGTAAGTAGTCCTACAAATGTAATAATGTTTAAAGTTGGACGCATATTTAAAATTATGTGACAGATGACAAATGTGACAGATCATGAATATTGAATTTTATAAAGTCAACATATCATGCTGCTATGCTGACTACATCATAAAAAATGTTATCAAATGAGACCAGGTCACACAACGCGGAGAACCCTCTGCTGGCCTACTGAACAAAGTTAAGTCTTGTGAGTTGTGGCAATACCAAGTTTAGTTCATGGACACACAAGAAATCCGTAAATAATATTTACAGTTTGTTTGTTAGTCACATAAAAATTAAGTTAATAGTGCTTAGGTCTTAGTAACTTATGTCTTAATAATGACATTGCCATGTAAATAAAAAAAATTATGTAATGTAAATAAAATTGCCTCGTAAATAAAATTTTATATAAATTTATAGGTATTTATTTTGTGCGAGCAACACTTTCTCTTCGACGTACCAACCGTATTACTCTATAATTAAATCTGTTAACTTTCTTCGATATAAATTGTTACGCTCAGATCCTCTTTGTTTCAGTCTGAAGTTATATTTAGTTACGCTGAATAAGTTGCGCTTGGAACTCCTAAAGCAAATAGATTATAAAATGTAACTCTAATTCTGTCTCTTTCCTATTAATAGGATTACTCAGTCTAATAACGTTAAACAAGTTGATACGTGTGAAGGCCTCATGCTTGCTTTTATACTTTTTCTTAATCGCTGTAGAATTAATTATAAGCCGTCGCTCGCACATTATGTCGTTCCGCTACTCTACGTTACGGTTTCTCAACCGAAAGATAGAAAATATTTTGGAAGATATTTCGAAATGTGTATGTTCATTTATAGTACTAATGCATATAGATGATTTAAAAATATAATGACGTTTTAAATGTAACATTGGTTGAAAACATATGTCTATAGAAGTTGGCTAAAAAGTCATTACCTATTCAACGGAATACTAAGTTTCATTTCATGCCTCAACCGTTTTAGAGTTAGAGTGATGCAAAAAGGGGAAATGTCCAACTTTTCTAAGGAAATTCCACGCCATTATTTTTTAAAATCTCTTATAACATTATATTCTATACATTGTAGTCTATTTAAATCGATCGTACAATCAAAATTGTATTTCGTAAAACTGACTTACATCGAGGGAAGTTGAATTCGGCGCAAATCTTGTTTTTATTGTTCAATTTGATAGTACGAGTAGGTATAACCTTGATGGAAAAACACAATATACCTAACTGAAGTTTAAATTTAAATTTAAAAGAGTAATTTTACTAAGTCAGTAAATTGCAGTGTGGTCACGTTTTTAATTATATTGCCCGATAACATTGAACAGATAAACGTGTTTCTTACAATTCCCAATCGTCGCCGGCAACTTTATAAAATGTAATACCAGTTGTATTTTTACATTATATTAATATCTCGATAATGACGTATTGCGATATACAGCCTTAAATTAAGGCTGCTTAATTTCAGCTCACTGCTTACACATTCTAAAATTCGATTGTAGTTCGTACGAAACGAGTCGAGAAAAACTAAAGTTACCTACGTAAAAATTGAAAATATATCTAACAGTATGTACTGCATCTCCAGTGCTGGGCTATATCTCATTAAGAGTAATGTTTTTCCATAAGATCCTCCTAATTAATTTTATTTATTGAACCGATGAATACAACGTTCTAATAGTAAATTAAATCACTATCACTTCTAAATTTAGGCTATAAAAAGTGCAGTCTAGGTATTGTGCACGACACAGCACTAGCCCATCGCCTGGTTTCGTTCACCTTTCATATCGTTATAAGCCTCCAGAGCTTTGACCTTTCATTTAAATACATAAGTAACAAACATGATACTCACAGATGTAAAAATCCAAACTCCACAGTGGTAAAAGAAACACAACACGTTTTTTTTTATGTAAAAATATTAACTTATTCTCCCTCGGCACTGGTTTGGTACGCGATAACACAACCACTCGTAACTGAGGTTGGAGGAGGACTGGGGAGGCCCTCTCTCCGCGAGCCAAGCGGGGCTTAGCCTCCGTACTATTGTTCGTACTACGGCATTACGTTCAACTGTGAATAACTTGAGTTTTGCATTCATCGCTGCCACGCTACCCAACAACGTTACGGTATCTATACATATGTACTACATAGAACGCTCTATTGTAAGTCAGCAATGTATTAAAAACTTCAAAGTAGATCATATCGATTTTAACGTTAAAGCAAATTTTCTCTACGTTATCGCGAAAATAATGTTAATTAAAAGGAATAGTTAATTACTTTTCACGAGTATTTGAGACGTTCGGAATTACTGAATTGTTCCTTATTTTTTCCACTAATAATAGTTTTATACAGTTAGCTGGAAAAGGTTTCACTATTATTCAAATTAATCATTCATTTCTTTTTAAGTGTTTGTGATATGAAAATGTTTTTAGTTTCAATTCGTTTTAAGATTTTATAAGTGATAAATATCAAATACATTCATTTTATATAAATCATTTATCAAATTACTATAAAATATAAATTAAAAATTGATAGTACACTTTATATTAAGCGTATGTAAAATGTAGCAATAAAATACAAGGGTGTGCTTACATTAGCTTAGAATTTTGTTAACACCTTTTTTTTACCTAATATTATTAATATTTCCATAAGTAGGCATTTATCTTATTAGTTATTACCTATAGTTTTAATACCTTCATTTATTTTGACATTAATTTCTGCTACAATTTTTACAATTGATAGAATACAGTACAATGGATCTCTATATCAATTAAACTTTAAGTTAACCCTTAAATTCATGTGCAAATATTTGTGTATTACAAATCGAAACGATGTTTGGTACAAACATATAACTAGAAAAAATTGTTCCTTGTACATTTCTACGAAGCAGTAAATCACTTTACTGCGTGTGATCGAAAAACATCAGGCGCATTCAGGTCGTCTAAGACGGAGCTAAAATATATTATGATATAGAAAGGCATATTACGTTATATTATTTACATAACGTTACAATATATTTTCTATAGTAAGGCTTCAGTAACTGAACACGTACATATATTATATATCACGTCGTCAATATACATATTATGTATAGCAAGACATATGTATCTCGGTACCTATAGCAAATTATATCGTTGCGCATATAATGACCGCAAAGATGAATAATATAGCATAGCTACCATGTGTAGTAGTGCTATAAGATATATTATAGCATAATATATTAATATATATTATAGCTCCGTCTGTGATAACCTTTCATCTCACCCTCATTCTACATTACGTAACGAGATGAGTGACTGAGGACTGACAGACCGGAAATGCGGACTGATGCGACAAGGAACGGGAGTAATCGGGATATCGCTTCCTGGAAAAATGCGCCACTCCTTCGGGATCAATGTAATAGTGGACGCTATATTCACCACTTGATTTTTATTACCACCAGAATACTAGAAATACTAATCGTCAGTCAAATACAAATTATTTCTCAATCTCTCTAGAGGGAGGGATATGCCCTAAACAACTATCCATTAAACCGGTAGACACTTTCAATCATATATCTATATACATATACACGTAAAACCACGCCTGTAATCCCCAAAGGAGTAAGCAGAGAAGTGTAATACATTCCGACAT